>OZ025297.1:7430600-7732819 GCA_964019185.1 Maratus speculifer | reverse complement strand
TTGTATCCTGCTATTACTTTTTAATTTACTTGACACAAGTTTGTTTGTTACCATATACATAGCATGACCTGTCTGGAGGAAAATATATGGGGATCGTTTTGATCTTTAGGATGAGTTAAGGCCAATATTCACTACACTGTAAAAAAAAAAAAAAAAAAAAAAAAAAAAAAAAAAAATCGTTAACTTTACGGAAAAAAACTGTTGGCAGCAAAGTCGCCAGCAGTTTTTGCCGTAACTATTGCAGTAAAATTAGATGTATTTTTAAGCTATTGCATAGCTTTTATCGTGGGCTTGGAGCACAGCGACCGAATCTAAAAATTCCGTAACGAGAAAACCTAACACTTCCGTAACGAAAAAACCTAACACTTCGGCTAACGTCGTTTTAGTTCGGCAAACTTCGGCACGGTATCGTTCGGTAAACTTCGGCAGACATTGACGCGGTATTTTTCAGATATTAGGATATCAAGTCTCAAACTTATGTTTCTTATGATCTAATTTCATAGCGCGCCAAATTTTGTTTGGTAATTTATTATGAGACAGTGTTATTTTTGGTGACAGGAGACCCCCCACGGTGAGGGTCGAAAAATTTAAATGCTTATAACTCGCGATCTACTTTTCGTAGCGCGACCAAATTTTGTTTGGTAATTTATTAAGCTATTGCATAGCTTTTATCGCGGGCTTTGAGCGCGGCGACCGAATCTAGAAATGCTGTAACGAGAAAAAATCCTAACACTCCGGCTAACATCGTTTCAGTTCGGCAGACTTCGGCGCGGTATCCTTCGGTAGACTTCGGCAGACATTGACTCGGTATTTTTGCATAAGTTGATAAAAAATGCTATGCAATAGCTTTACCGCGGCAGGTCCCGAGTGCCATACGTATTTTTTTATTACATCTAATTTTACTGCAATTTTTACGACAAAACTTCTGACAACATTGCTGCCAGTAGTTTTTGCTATAAATTTAACATTTTTTTTACGGCGTATGTACTTGATTGTCAGTATTCTCAATTATTTTTCAAATCTTTTTTTTGTATAGATCCTCTCTCCAGGCTACCTCTCTATTTCTTTAAGCAAGCAACATTTTTTTTCTTTTTTCTTTGTCGGTGATAGTACACCGGATATTATTAAAATTTATATTTAATATTTTAAAAATCATTTGGTGTTGAAAGAGTAGTTATTTCTTTAAACAGTTTAGTTAGTCATGTTATAACTCTAATGTTATTATTTCACTTTTAAACATTTTTTAACACTATACTAGGTGATTATAACAACTTTTTTCTTATTATCATTCTGACATTCTTCTGATTTTAAATTTAAATCATAATATTGAGTTTTATATAATCAGTGGATTATATTTAGAAAATAATGTATTATTTTTGAAAACAAACAAAATAAACTGCAATTCTATATAAGTCACCGCCAAAAACTAAGACATTCTTTTAGAGTAATATAATATCTTAGTCTTACCGGATATTTGAGGAAAGTAATTTTCTGAGGACTATCAGGTATCATTACAACAAAATTTCCTTTGATAAGAAATGTATTTTGCAAAGAAAAAAAGAAATAAACTGATTAAGTTTGGCAAACTAAAGTTAAAAGATAATATTTCCTCAATCAGACTTATACGGAAACCCTATTACATTATTTTTTATAGACAAAAAAGCGAAATGTATTTACTTATTTCATATAGTTTGTTTATTAAAATAATTTTAACCAGATTATCTTTTCTTGTATTTCCTCATTTCTATGTTTTATGAATATGCTAGTCTGCATGAAAGTTCCATTTTTCCCATCGGTGCAGTGGTTAAAAATGTACAGTTGTGGAAAAAAATTAAAAATAAAAGAATTTTTAAAGGATGAAGAACGATTTAAAAAAATTACTTCTTTAAATCACAAGAAATGTAATAGGGTAGAGAAAAATAAGTGCTTTATAGATTGCTATAATCTTTAAAAATTATAAATAAGTAAATAAACATTCCTACTAACACAAGAAAAAACATAGTAGAAGATAATAAATGGTTCAAAAAATTATATAACATAAAATTTGCGTAGAGAGACATCTACATATCAAATTGACTCTAAAAATTGTTTTTTTCAATTGCAACACAAAACGTTGACTGTGTATTTTAAGTTTTAGATTCAAACTATGTATAAATAATAAATTTAAAGTCATTTGGAGTATAAATGTTTAAATATTAGCATTAAAAATTTCAGCTTATAATATAAAATTGTGTTTTAATATTTAATTAATATCTCTTTAAATTATGATCATCACTTGATATTTTTTGTGTAATTATATTAATAACCGAGTATTACTTAAATTTTAAATTAATATTTGAAAAATCATTTGGTATTTAATGAAGTGTTATTATTTGAAGCCGTTGAATTTCAAGCTATGCTTCTAATGTTATAATTTCTCTATTAAGCATTTTTTTAACACGTTACAAAGTAATTATAACATTTTTTAAAATTATTATCCCCACATCCTTATACATTTACTCTATAAATTTTCATATAAAGTTTAATGGAATCAGTGGATTATATTTTGAAAATAATGCTTTCGTTTATAACTATCTGAAGTATTTTATTTACTCTGCGTTATTTTTCGAAAACACATAAAATATACTGTAATTCTATACAGGGTGTCCCTCTCAACGGTGGCCAATGGCTAATTTCTAAACCGTTAGTCATAGACATATAGTTCCAATTGCAAAAATGCTTTAAAAAAGGTGAAGAATTGTTTTTCAAGTGATTTAGCTCAAAATAAAATTTTATTAAAAAATTACGAAAATTAACTTTTTATACGGTCCCCCGGTCCTATAAGTGATATTTAGTAATTTTCCCCTGTACTGTAACAAATAATACAAAAAAGTCCCATCCCTCTGCGATTAAAACTGACCGAATAATAGCTGTTTAAAGTTGAAGCATCTTTTTTGCTGCAAATTAGGGGTCAGTCACAAATTTACTGGAAATAAAAATAAACGCAAGATATAAAATTTCACATTAAACTTTGAGAGTAAAATAATATTTACAATATTATTTTTAAATTTATGTTGATGATTACATATTAAAGCAAAATTTGTACTAAAATTATAAGTAAAAAAATAACAGAAAGTTAGTTAATTTAATTTATGAAAAGCAATAGTCGCAAATCGTTACAAAATGACATATATTTACTATACAATTAGATTACTTAACCTAACAGAATATGATGTAATCTTATAAAATAAATAAATGGTACGCACTTAAAATTGTATTAATATTATACTGTCATTGGATATAAATAAGTGTGCAAATTGAACCTCGATCGGATATTTGGAAGTGAGTTAAAATTTGAATAGAAATTTTGAGCAAGGGAAAAATAAGTACGAACGTTTTAAGCAAAATAAGGCTTATCAAAATACCACAACTTTTAAAATAAAATTGCGATTTTCCAAAATTTGATTTTCACGATAAAGAGAATTTTAAAACTCATGTCTTCAACTATTTTAATCCATCTAGAAGTTAAATAATAAAAATTAACGTTACCGTAAAACTTATACGGTGGTAGCACCTTCAGTTAAATTGCTTTTAAAATGTTTCTTTATCTCATTAAAAACCTTTTAGAAATTGGAACTATATGTCTGTGGCAAATGGTTTAGGAATTAGCTATTAGACAGCGTTGAAAATAGACGCCGTTTATAATACTTTAAGCACTTAGTGAACGTTCCCTTAAAGCTCAGTCCAATTCATCCGTATTTAGCTACAGAAAAGTGGTTTAAGTCATGAAATTTAAAGCTTTATAACTCTGTCAATTTTAATGTTATGTGAATGGGACCTTTTTTCTCTTACTTGTTAGAGTAGTGGGAAAAATTTACTAAATATCACTTATAGGACCGGGGGACCGTATAAAAAGTTAATTTTCGTAATTTTTTAATAAAATTTTATTTTGAGCTAAATCGTTTGAAAAACAATTCTTTACTTTTTTTAAAGCATTTTTGCAATTGGAACTATATGTCTATGACTAACGGTTTAGAAATTAGCCATTGGCCACCGTTGAGAGGGGACACCCTGTATAAATCACTGTGAAAAACTAAGACTTTCTTTTTGTGCAGTATAATATCTTAATTCTTAGCGGATATTTGAGAAAAGTAATTTACCGAAGACTATCAAGCGTATTTACAACAAAATTTTCTTTGATATTCACAACGCGATTTTCTTTGATATTTTGCAAAGAACAAGAAAAGAAACTCATTAAGTCTGGCAAACTAAAGTTAAAGGATAATATTTCATCTATCAATTTCGTATGGAAATCCTGCTAAATTATTTGTGACAGCTAAAAAAGAGAAATTATTTATTTCATAGAGTCTGTTTATTTAACTAACTATAGATAAACTGTTCTTTCACGTAACACTTATTTCCAGGGTTCATCTTTGTACCAAGTCCGCATAAAATCTCCATTTCCCCTTTCATTGCTGTTTAACCCTTTAACGCGCAGTGTTGCCGGGTCGGCAACACCTAAAGTTCCCTCTGTTTAGAGACACAAAACTCCGTGAATATTTCAATAAAAAGAATACTGCCCAGTTAAACTGATGGCATTGAGCTCACAGGCTACAAATACTAATTGCACATTAAAGCCTTATATTTTCAAGGGTTAATTCCGTTCGAAAAAAAAATTAAGAAGGGGAAACAGCTCTCCCCTTTCCTCTTTTTTTTATATTTAATCATTGAACCTCCTATACTATCAAAGACATGCTTTATCATATAAAAAATCTATATCCAAAATTCAGAGCAAATTAGATAATTCTTAATAAAAACCCATTTAGCATTTATATAATTTAAAAGGAGTTATCCCCCTCTTTTATACTTAACCATTAAACTTCCAAAACTATTCAGAGATTTGAACGAAATCTGACAATTCTGCTTGAAAAACCCATTTATATAAATTAAGGGGGGGGGCATTAGAACCCCTGTTCCCCTTATTTATACTTATTCAATGAACACCTAATAACAGTCACGGAATCGCCTCATCAGAATGATCCTAATCTAAATTTTGAACGAAAACTTAATTCTGCATGAAAATCCCATTTATATCAACTAACGGGGGGGGGGGCATTAGAACCCCTGTTCCCCCTATTTATACTTATTCAATGAACACCTAATAACAGTCACGGAATCGCCTCATCAGAATGATCCTAATCTAAATTTTGAACGAAAACTTAATTCTCAATTAAAATCCCATTTATATCAACTAACGGGGGGGGGGGATTAGAACCCCTGTTCCCCCTATTTATACTTATTCAATGAACAACTAATAACAGTCACTGAATCGCCTCATCAGAATGATCCTAATCTAAATTTTGAACGAAAACTTAATTCTGCATGAAAATCCCATTTATATCAACTAACGGGGGGGGGGCATTAGAACCCCTGTTCCCCCTATTTATACTTATTCAATGAACACCTAATAACAGCCACGGAATCGCCTCATCAGAATGATCCTAATCTAAATTTTGAACGAAAACTTAATTCTGCATGAAAATCCCATTTATATCAACTAACGGGGGGGGGGATTAGAACCCCTGTTCCCCCTATTTATACTTATTCAATGAACACCTAATAACAGTCACGGAATCGCCTCATCAGAATGATCCTAATCTAAATTTTGAAAACTTAATTCTGCATGAAAATCCCATTTATATCAACTAACGGGGGGCATGAGCCCCCCGTTCCCCCTCTTATAGATATCGAATGAACTCCAAAAACTAATCAGGGAAGCGCCTTATCAGGATATACCTATATACAAAATTTCAAGTGGATCCGATATTTTTATCATGAGTTATCGCGTTACGCACATACGCACATACATACAGAACGGACGGGCACATAAGCTCTCAGGCTATGATAGCCTGTGAGCTAAAAACTACTCTAATGGCTACTTTAAATCTTTCTTGTGAGTTCTAGATGGCAGCACCACAGAGATCAAAGTCTACTGTTTTAAATAATAGGTAAAATGTTTTACTGTAATACGCGCTTCACAACAATGCTCTTCTCACTGCGCTTATCAATGCTTTACTTATGGGATGTTACCACTTCGGCAACAGCTGTATACTTAAAATGGTTAGTGCAATCTTTACAAAACAATACCTGTGTAGTCCTCTAGGCCTAAATAGATTGCCTAATTTTTTTTCTTTAAATTCCAATTTTAAAGAGTAGTGCCCGGAAAGGGTTAAAAAATGTACAAACATGGGGAAAAAAAGTAAAAAATAAAAATAAATTATGAAGCAAGATTTAAAGAGCTGCTCCTTCAAATGTCTGAAATCTAACGGGATAAAGAAAGTAAGTGCTTTTACTTATCCATCATATGTAGTATAGAGTAAGTTTTGCAACCGTTTTGAAAAACGAAATTTTTTTGACATAATTATACCTTTCAGAAACTCGAGATTCCGAGAAACATATTTTTAGAAAAAAGTATTTGCTGTCCGTCCGTCTGTGTGTGTGTGTGTGTGTGTGTTTGTCTGTCTGTCTGTGTACCTCTCTGTCTGTAAACACTATATTTTCCGAACAAAATTTAGACAGAGACTTGAAATTTGGTATGTACGGTAGTATGTAGGAATGGAGCGAAGCTGATTTAATAACAATAACCTCGATTATCCGGAGCTATTTTTTTCGGGCACTCGAAATATTCATTCTGATTAAAGTATGTAATTTTTTCTTATTTTTTTTTCTTTAAGAAATGAATATGGAAGACAATAAAAAAACATAATTTTTTGCAGAAAGAAAGACGTTGATCGGATAATTAGTTGAGACATTTGTAATCAAATTTTCTACAATCTTCGATTTTTCTTGACCCTGTATTTCATTCAAATTTCAATTAAAAGATATATTTTAACTAGAAATCGAGAGCTCATTTAAAATTTTTATTTAATATATTTATTATTTTTGGAGTTATAAGGATGCTTTTTTTACGTATTTCCACGTTACTTAGCTTTATTTTCCTATTTTATAGTATGCATATCCATGATGTGTAAGTATTACGGTGGCCCCCCAACGGCTAGTTTAGATTGCTACACTCTTCATAATAAACAATCCCTACTAATTCAATAACAAATCAAAGTAGAATATAAAATCTGGCTCCAAACAATTGGAAAAAAGGATCACTTATAAATTATGCATGTAAAATTTGCTTAGAGACAAATCTACAAATCAAATGGAGTCCAAAAATTGTTTTTTCACTTTCAACACACAATGTTGATTATGTATATACAGTCGCTACCGCTCACGCGCTAGCGCGTGATATGGCGCCAACGGTAAAGGACCACTCACGCGCCAGCGTGTGATGTGGGGTGATGTCCAATAGCCAGTCACGCACTGGCGCGGGAAAATCTTTCACTGTTTCTTTGTTATGAAAAGTAAATCGGCTCCTGGAAAAAACCCACTTCTACAGTGCGGCATCACATCTTCACGTAAGCGGCAGCGAACGTGTTAAATTTTTGACCTAAACCAAACTATACCTAAATAGGAAAATATAGAACACTTGAAGGGTAAACTTTTGAATTATTCACATTCAGAATTTTCAGCTTCTAATGTAAAATTACGTTTTAATATTTTTATTTATATATCCTGATATTATGATTCTCTTTTTTAGTATGAGTTTATTAATAAAAATTTAAATGTACACGCACTGAATTTCTATTTTTAAAAATGTTACACAATCAATAATAATTTATGCAATCAATGGTTGATAAAAATATATGCATTGCAATACAATTTTGTCGATAGTGTTATATTCATTATAAACTGCTATATACGATTGCAAAATTTCAAATATTTCTTCCAATTACGTAATAAAATAGGCTTAAAAATGTCAAAACGATGGTTTAAGAGGCCATCTATGATGTGCAGAAAAGCATAATTTGAAAATATACACAGATGAGATATTTTATTGAAAATTTTGTTTGGAAATAAATGAAACATATAAAGCGAGTAAAAAAGTAAAATTGACAAGAAATAATAAATTAATAGTATTGTGTATGTTATTCTGTGAAAATTCAGTAATCGAGTACCGAATTTCAATTTGGGTACAGCCATTAAAATATATCCATTTTTAAATAATTAATTTTGTTAAACCAAATCGTAAAACTAAACGTAAAACAGATTTCATGAAAATTTCAATTTAGGATAATTGAAATATATAGAATATATTTACAGTGTCAAATTTGGATATTGCTATAGAAAAAATCAAATGCTTATTTTTTTTAAAATTTAGATGGTCCCCTAATACAGTTTCATATACATGATAAAAAAGTAGACTATTTCCAATCGTTATGTACCACTAACTTTCATCTAAAACAAGTTGTTGCAGAATTACTACAAGTTGTTTAAATTTTGTTCCCACGATTGTACAATATATTTTATAAGAAACAAATAATATATTGCTATAAAATCAAGTGAAGCATTAAAGTGAAATCAGACCGAAAGAACTTTCTTTTTTGTTACCATAAACACTGTCTGCGATTAAATAGGCAAAAATGTGATTTTATCATCCTGTATCTAACTTATTTCATCTGAAATTCAAAAATTTCAAGTAAAGTTTAACTGTGCTGATTGAAGTTTTGCAAATTGATTTAAAAGTACCTTAGCTGAGAATCGAAAGTATGTGCAGACCTTCGCGGCACTTTTTTTTTGAATAATATAAATTTTTCGTCAAATCCATGTTTCTTTAGTTAAAGCAAGGAATAAAACCATGGATTAATGTAAATTTTTAATGGAATTCTATGTAACTTTTCAAAGCTAGGCAATTTTTATTCAAATTATAGTAAAGATTTGTGTTTGTACTATATCTTCTGAAGCGAAATATATTTAATAAACGTATCCTTGTTTATTAATGATTTATTAGCAAAACCCTTATCTGTGCTAAGAAGCAAAAGCTTTACAATACCGCCTGGATTTACGAATGTGTACAAATTGTTGCATTAAAAAAAGTTTTTTAAACCATGTATTTTTTTTTTAAAAAAAAGCTCTTAAATTAACATAGCTTTCGATTTTCGAATATAGCTACGATTTTCGAATTTAAAATAATTCTTTATAATCTCATATGTTTCATTATTAATTTTAACAAAACATTGAAGTTCTTTTCGATCAAAAGGATTTTGTATTTTAGCATTAATGCTTTGAAATGTCAAAGTATAACATGTTTTTATTTCCGAAACCTACAAACCAATTTTCTGTTATTTTAAAAGTCCAGTTACAATAGATAAACACTTCAATCTGCTCAAATGTCCGGTATTTTATTTTAAATCTCTTCTGATTCTTTTCTGTCATAATATTGAGACAGAAATCGTTTTCTTCTGGGAAAAAAGAAGTTATTTTAAATTTTAAAATTTACAAAAAGGATATTGTTATTTCACCCTGGTTCTCTAATGTTACTTTTTTACTGATGATGTTACTGTTATTTTTTTACATTTTTCTACTTGACGAAGAGATTATTGTAAATGAATTTTTCTGATATTTGTGATTTTTGATATACACTATACAGCCTTTAATAACAGGTCACTTTTAATTTTAAACATTTTTCTTATATTTAAAATGTACTTGTCGGATTCTTCTGGAACTTCAGGATCATACAGATCATGTTGAACTCCATATTTATGAACGTAATTTTAATAAGTAAAACATTTTGAAAACCACAAAAAAAAAGTTTTTTTTTTCCTTTCTTTTTTTTTTCTTTTTTTTTTTTTAATCAATGTGTTCAACATCAGATAGTTTCCTTTTTAGTGATCGTCGCACATTTCATAATTGCTGGGCTCAATAATTAGGCTTTTTAAAAAAATATATATAGCTTAAAAGATTATCTTTCATACGACGTCTTTTTTTTTATTCGTTTTTTCATATCTGATAATTTGCGTCTACCTATTTTATAATTTTTTTTAAAATTTTCTTTTATATTAACGGTAGTATATCGAATTTCCATTAAAATAAAACTTCTTTGAAATGCAAAGAGTTTCATAAAAAAGGTAGACATCCATTACCGAAAGCAAATTATTTAGATGTTTTTCATTAAGTTTATAAAAATCAGTAAAAACATCATTTTTCTGATGATCAAAACGTGACTTACTGAATAACAGAGTCTTTTATTAAATACGCTATGGATTAAACATTAATAAATAATAAAATGAAATAATAAAATGCGGACATCAAAAATGCGGATACCACAAGATACAGATATGTCTCAGATATACCTATTCTCAACCGAAAACAACAACATATGTAGTTAAAAATAACATTTCGGTTCGTCTTGTACAGAAAAATGCATGAAATGTTCTATCGCTGAAGAATACCTGATACAGATACTGTACAACATGTCCGCTAATTTTTCAAAGAATAGCACGTGTATTCATGGAGATAAAGTGATTTTTTTAAGAGTTCAAAATATTATTGCATGCTTTTAGCTAACGTTATGCAGGGTTTTTATTTTATGAAATGTGAGTAGTTGTATAAAAGAATTTTTATCTGCGCTTGCGCAAACTTTTTTTTTTTCATAGTTTAATAGTCAACTTATGAAGCAACTCATAAAAATATCAGCGATAGGAGAGAGCTAATTTTAGATATTTTCGTATTATTGACTTGAAGATATATAATCGTATAGAAGTTTGTATTCATGTATTTTCGTATAAGAGTTTGAAGCTAATGCACCAAGCTCTGAATATTTATAAAACTATTTATAGTACGAACACACTTTATTTGCCACGTTTGACTACAATTTTGAACTTGTTCTTCCTCTTAAAACTTACTGTAATCCTTCTCATTCTGTCCGTCTGATTCGAAATACCATTTATAGTAACATATAAGTATGTTTTTGTCTATTTCTTAATTTAATAGAATAACAAAGAAGACAAAACTGAATGCATTCAGAAAAACGAAATATAACTAGTTGTTGGAGGCCAACGTAATACTTACCCATCATGGATATGAATACTATAAAAAATGAAAAAAAAATAAGTCAAGTTATACCAAATTGCGTAATAGAAGCATCCTTATAACTCCAAAAATGATAATTATATTAACCAAAAGTTTACTCCGTTAGATTAGGTGTATCATATTCAATTAAAATATATAGTGGTGGCCAAAATTGTGAACACTTTTAGGTTGCTTTCATTACAAAAAGTAAAAAACCTACCTATTGCAGCTGTCCTGGAAAAGCCTATCTGTAAATTTTGCTATATTTTCGTCGATCATGACCCCTAGATCCCAAAATCACCCTCCGTTGAAATGTTGACTTACATATATATATTATATACAGGATGTATCTAAACTACTGGGCAAAACTTTAAGCGGTGATTGATAGTATACATCAAGACAAACAATATTAAATAGGAAACCAAGGGTCCCAAGCGTTTTCTAAAGGAGATAACCGCCATTAAAGTTTAGGGTACAAAATTTCAAATAAACATAAAAAACGGAAAAATTGGTCGATTGATTTGCGGTTTTCACTAAAACTATTCTATATGTTGGTATTTCTTGAAAATAAATTTCGAAAAATGCCGATAGAGGGCGCTTTAAACTTTGGAGTAAAGAACAACTGTTTTTTGCCGTTATTTTTTGCATCTCATTAAATGGTTTCGCAAATTTAGACTTATATTTAAATTTTGAGCTCAAAATCTGAATAGTTGGGAGTGGTTAAGTAGCACAAACTGAACTGTTTTCAGAGGGTTCAATTTTAAAATGATTATAAAAAACGGAAAAACTGGTCGATTGATTTGCGGTTTTCACTAAAACTATTCTTTATGTCGGTATTTTATTAAAAATAAATTATAAAGCTAAATTTAAAAAAAATGACGATAGAGGGCGCTTTAGACTTTGGAGTAACGAAGAACTATTTTTTACCGTTATTATTTGTATCTGGTTAAATTTTTTTAGAAGCTTAGACATAAGAAAATCTGAATCGTTGGGAATGGTTAAGTAGCGCAAATTGAATCATGTTCAGTGGGGGTGGGGTGGTTCAAATTTCAAGTTATAAAAAATGGAAAAAATGGTTGATTCGTTTACGGTTTTCATCAAAACTATTCTTTATTCCAGTATTTCCTTGAAAATAAATTTTAAAGATAAATTTCAAAAAATTCCGTTAGAGGCGTCTTAAACTTTAAAGTAACAAACAACTATTTTTAACTGGTATTTTTGGTATCTAATAAATGCTTGTAAAACATTATAATTAAATTTTGAGCTCAAAATCTGAATCTTTGGGAGAAAATATGTAGTGCAAAATTGAACTGTGTTCGAGGGATGGGGAGAGTAACATTTCAACTCTTGAACACTTTTTAGTTTCCGCTTCTTATCCCTTCCCAACCATTCTTATTTGAGCTCAAAATTTAAGTCTAGGCTTTTGCAAGCATCTAATTAGATAGAAAAAATAACGGTTAAAAATAGTTGTTGGTTATTCTAAAATTAAGGGCACCCTCAAACGAAAATTTTTAAAATTTATCTTTAAAATTTATTTTAAAAAAATTACTGACATTTTAGCGAAAACCGGAAACAAATCGACCAGTTTTTCCGTTTTTTATAATCATTTCAACTTTGAACCTCCTCACCCCCATTGATGACAGTTCAGCTTGCGTTACTTGACCACTCCCAAGGATTCAGATTTTCTGCGCAAAATTTAAGTTTACGTCTAAGCTTCTAAAAAATTTAACGAGATGCAAATAATAACGGTAAAAAGTAGTTTTTCGTTACTCCAAAGTCTAAAGCGCCCACTATCGCCCTTAATTGAAAATTAGCTTTATTATTTTCAATAAAATACCAACATAAATAATAATTTTAGTGAAAACCGCAAATCAATCGATCAATTTTTTCGTTTTTAGGTGCGTTCGTAATTATATAATACGTAGACCCTATAGTGGTCGTTCAGTCCGTCCGTCTGTCCGTCCGTCTGTCCGTCCACATATAACAACGCAAAAACTACCCAACCGAATCGTTTGAAATTTAAAATACATAATTATTACATAATTTTGTCGAGTCATTTCAAATTTTATGAAACTCGGATGCATAGATCAATTACAGGGGCAATCAAAAGTATTCATTACATTACGGTCAATGTGGAAAAAAGTTTCAAATGCATTTTAATCGTTTGAAATTTAAAATACGCAATTATTACATAATTCTGCCGAGTTATTTCAATTTTTTTGATAATCGTGTGCATAGATCAATTACAGGGGCAATCAAAAGTATTCAATTACATAATGGTCTATGGGGAAAAAGTTTCAAATATATTCTATACGTTTGAAATTTAAAATACATAACTAGTACATAATTTTGTCGAGTTATTTCAAATTTTATGAAAATCGGATGCATAGATCAATTACAGGGACAATCAAAAGTATTCCGTTACATTACGGTCAATGGGAAGAAATGTTTCAAATGCATTTTAATCGTGTTACACTCACGCGAACTTAATAAAATTTCTATGCAACTATAAAGTACATATTATAATATACATCTTACATAATTTGTGGTGCAAAGAACATTTGTTATTGATTTACAAGGCCGCACAAAAGTATTCCATTACATAATGGTTTAGGGAGAACATTGTTTGATGAGCGTTTTAATTGTAATTCACTTACAATTTTATGAGATTGATATATGAAAGTAATTTTTTTAAAACTTCGTTATCGTACGAACGCACATAATTTGCTACGCTTCACGTGCAATTTCCAACTTGTTTATAATCATTTGAAATTTGAATCCTCTGAGCACAGTTCAGTTTGTGCTACTTAACCACACCCAGCTATTCAGAAATTTAAGTTTAAATCTAAGCTTGCGAAACCATTTAATCAGATGCAAAAAATATAGGTAAAAAACAGTTGTTTGTTACTCCAAAGTCTAATGCGCCCTCTATCGACATTTTTCGAAATTTATCGTCATAATTTATTTTCAAGAAAATACCAACATAAAGAATAGTTTTAGTGAAAACCGCAAATCAATCGACCAATTTTTTCGTTTTTTATGTTTATTTGAAATTTTGGACCCTAAACTTTAATGGCGGATATCTCCATTGGAAAACGCTTGGGACCCTTTTTTTTCTATTTAATATTTTTAGTCTTGATGTATACTATCAACATTTAAAGTTTGCCCTGTAGTTTAGATACACCCTGTATATAGTTATATCCATATTTGGGTGATTCTCAAAATAGGGGACAATTTAAAAAGTGAAATCTTAAAAAAATTACTGTTAGCAAAATTTCTGAAAAAAATAGGTGTTGTTAATATAGTATTAAGAGTTTTACATGTAGTCAGTAGAGCTAAATATTTAAAAATTAATTAAAAAAATTAGTATTTTTTGAGCCATGCTAAAGGCAAAACAAATTGCATGGAATAAATATATTAAGAAATTTTTATTTTCTTTCTATTTAAATAAATTTTTCTATATTTATTAGCCTTTTCAGCAAATGGTTTCCATTTTTACATACATACATATAAGGAGAATAAAAACATTACCAAAGAGCAAACTTTGTTTACATGAGCAACATTCTGACACTAACAATGTAAGAAGCTGTTTTAGTGATATTCTGACAGATTTAATGCATATTTTAGGGATAATAAATGTAATACTTAAATTTATATGTAAAATTAAACTTTATACAGGATACAATATAAGCACTGGTTACATTTATGCACATAGGAGTCTTTAGCAGGGGCAGAAAGACCATGCTAATGACACTGATATTTGTCCATGCTAATGACAAATTTTAATTTAAATAAGATTATGAGCCATAATATAATCACAATGCAATAGTCCTTTCTGGGGTTTTTTAAAACACAAAAGTTCTATCCAAATAAGCAAAATAAAAATTTTAACTATAAGATAAACATGAAAATTATTATCCATTCAAATGACATACAATTGATGTACGCCCCTAATATTCAACTTATATTCTTAAAATACAATACGTGCTTCTATTTTCAGGCTGGGATAAAATGGCTACTTGTTGCCATGGAGAAACTTTATATTTTCAAACTATTGTCATATGTGAAAAGGAAATTTTGATTAATAACCAGCTGTTATAGTATGATCTTGTTTTGAAAAAAGAATATGGAGGACAAACTTTAATTCTTTTTTTATGGCTTATAATTTTATTTTTAAAAAGAAATTTATTGGATAAATCCTCTCCTTGATTAATTTAAAGAAAGAATAAAACTTGTTTTATTTTATAAAATGATATTAACTCTTGAAAAATGCTAGTATACACAAGGCACAGCTGCTGTGGACATCCATGCTAATGACATTTTGAGCATTTAATCTTTTATTTTAATGTGTTTTTAACTAAAAAATGAGTAATTCTTGAGTGCAAATAATGAAAAATATTAAGAAAACATATCTAAATATAAGAACATGACAAAAAATCTCTCAATTTTTTTTTTGTATGCCGAAAGACATAAATTGTCCCCTATTTTGAGAATCACCCATATATATATATAGATAGATAATCTGAATTTTGTCATGCTGTAACTATCGAATTTATGAACCAATTTCGATGAAACTTTTTATGTGCATAACAGAAGTGCTAATGTCTCGACCGAGTTTGTTGGCCAGCTTCATCCATCATCTTGTTTCAAAATAGCGGCCATTTGATTCTTTTAAAATTTTTATGCTTTTTAACTTTGTATACTTATAGAAAAAGTCCCGTTTTACAGAATGCAAACTCATATATCATTTTAAACAGAATGTTAGAAACTTCAAAAGATATTTTAAACAGTCATACAATAGGTCATTTTAAAGAAAAAGTTAGAAAACATAAAAATTTCCATAAGTTTCCACAAATTCAAATGGCCTCAATTTTGAAACAAGATGGCGGTTGAAGCTGGTCAATGAACTCGATCGAGACATCAATGCTTCAACTATGCGCATAAAGAATTTCATCCAAATCAGTTCATAAATTGGAGAGTTACAGCACGAAAAATTTCAGATAACTATACCTATATATAAATATATATCGATATATCTATATATATAATATATATATGAAAGTCAACATTTCAACGGAGGGTTATTTTGGGATCTAGGGGTCATGATCGATGAAAATATAGCAAAATTTACAGATGGGTTTTCACCACACGACTGGAATAGGTAGTTTTTTAACTTTTTTTAATGAAAACTACCTAAAAGTGTCCACAATTTTGGCCACCACTGTATCTTTCAATTGAAAATTGAATGAAATATAGGGTCATGAAAAATGAAAGAATGTGGAAAACAGCATTACAATTATCGCAACAAGTAGTGCGATCGACTTTAGTCTTTTTTATTTTTTTGGTCTTTCATATTTATTCCTTAATATATATATATATATATATATATATATATATATACATGCAGGGTGTTTCGCTACCAGACCAACAAATTTTGAGGGGTGATAGTAGACATGAAGACAAACATTATTAAATGGGAAAGCATGGGGCGCAAACGTCTTCTGTAGGAGCTAGGGGCCATTAAAGTTTAAGGTCCAAAAATTCAAACGATGATAAAAAACAGAAAAAAGGGTCGTTTCGTTTACGATTTTCACTAAAAATCATTCTTTATAACACGATTTAAAAAAATAAAAAACAAATTATAAAGGTTACATTCAAAAATTGTCGATAGAGGGCGCTTTAGACTTTAGAGTAACGAACAACTCCTTTTTACCGTTATTTTGTGCACGGGATTCAAATTATTTTAAAGAGTAGACTAGACGTTTAGACTTTAACATAAATTTTAATCCAAAAATCGGAAACATTGCGATCGGGTAACTGGCGAAAATTTAACTGTGAACAGAGGGGCTGATTTTAAACATTCATAAACATTATACAAACTGATCGATTTTGTTGCGTGCAGTTCATTCCCTTAGTAATTATTTTAATCCAAATGACTTACAGCTCTTGTGTATCCATTTTTTGATAGAGGGCGCTTCCAACACATCTCCTACATTTCAATGGCATTACTCCTGTGTGTTTTACTACCAGACAAACATTCTTCCAGGAAGTGTTAGGGATTCAAAGCGACTCGGAATCATATAGGAATGTAACATTGAAAATGCTTTTTTACCGAGCTGTGGTTAAAAAAAAGCAGGGAAAAAAAACAACAGAAACAGGTAGTGAAACAGCAACTCGTTAATGTGGCAGAAAGCAATTTAGTTAAAGGTTTCACTACAAAAGGTATCCAAAATTACGACCAGAAGTAGTCGGTCATGCTTGACAGCAGCATCGCATGCAATTCCTTACGCTTTGAAAGATTCCTGGTATCTCGAATAGCTTTCTGGCAGCTACAGAAATTCGAGCTGACAGCTCTTCCACTGACGGTACAGGAGTCTCATACATTCAGTTTTTTTATTTGATCCCAGCAGAAGAAGTCCATACAGATTCAGATTCAGATTGAGCCAGATGGTGGTTGTGGGGGGGCTACCAATTGATTTGAGCTCAAATAGCCCCATCCAGCAATGTTTATTTAAAAAAATACAGAACAATTATCTATATTAATAAAATAACAAATCGCTCTGTGTGTGTGTGTGTCTGCGATAGTTAGCGAAAACTACGGTACGTACGAAGCTCAAAATTTTTCTGAGAGTAGCCCAATATCTCTCCTGATGCACCTAATGCTCAGAATTTCAAAATTCTATTTATTAACTGAGTAATTAATTAAATTCCAAAGCTCACTCTCATAAAAAATCGCCTTTTTATTCTTTATTTCCCTTCATTTATTTATGGTTGGTTGGTTGAATAAAATTTTCGCAAAAATAATTTAAAAAATTTGGACAGACCTTTAAAATTCATAGACTGGCAAACTGTCAATTTAAATGATGATTTTTTATCCCAATTGTTGTACGCCATGGAGGAAAAAGATAGGAGGTGAAGTAAACCGTGAAAAAGGTTTGCAATATGAAATCATTTATCGCTCAAATTTTAATGTTCCAAACAAAAGCACGAGGAAGGGATTTTGTATTAATAAGACGAATTGAAAGAAATGGATTACAGCTAAAGCATATTTTACGAAGAAATAGTAATTTTTAAAAAAGCTCTTTTTTCTATTATATTATTTATTTAAAAAATGTTTGCTTTTAAAATAATTGAAATCGGAAAATTAGAAATAATTACATGTCAAAATGAAATTAAATAAAATATTGAAAACATTTGATTTGAACTAAAAGTTGTATTACTAAAAGTTTTCTTTTTTTTTTTAGAACTTTTTAATACTTTATAACGTAGATGAAAAATGTTTATGATTGAACAATACATTAATAATTCTATGTTAATATATAAAATATTTTGATGAAAACATTCTTTTAAAATCATGCATGAAAACTTAAGTAACAAATATTAATCTAAAATCTAAATTTCATAGTGCAGACGATTTTAAGACATTAACGAAAGAATGTTAACTTTTCAAGCAAAATCTTAAATGATGCTTCTATATTGATATATCAAAGTCATATGATAAAAATAATCAAATAATTCTTGCCTATGATTGATATAATTGTATCTTTTATGCATTCCGATTGTGTATTACAGCCGATAATGGCACAAAACGTTATTTTTTAAACGAAATTTTAGTCATCTATTCAATAACAGTTTAATAGGTAAAAAATAAAAACAAAGAAATACGGGTTTAAACCAGTTTGAATTGATCGGCATGTCAATGGTTTTATTGGTGGTTATTTGGACTTAACAGTTTTCTAGGAGTTTTTTTTTTTTATCATTGATAAAATTTAAACGTATTCTATTGAATTAAAAATTGTATTATGGCTTTAATTTATTTTTAAAACAAAAATAAAATAGCTGCTTTGCGTACAATTGTTCGAATCCGCAAACGATTCATACACCATAATAAATTATCAGAAAGCAAAATAAATTATTTATCAGAAATAGCCATAAAAAGAAAATAGTAGTAAAACTGATTATAACCTTAATGTTTAGACTAATTAACAAATAACCCAATCCCAACCAGAAAAAAACAGACCACACTCCGATCCGTGATAGACAAAATTTCCGTGAGTCTAAACCTGATCCGAACCAAAAAAATTCTGTTTGAAAAAAAAAAAAAAAAAAAAAAAACTATGGATTTGATAACTGGCCCGAACCAAATCTCAATCCCGTAGAAATGTTCAAATGAAACATAACCCGATCCAAACAAGGAAAAATAATTTTAGTGGGCATGAAACTGACCCGAACCTAAATATTTTCTTTAAAAAAAAACTCGAAATATCACCCGAACAAAATCTGAAACCGATAAAAATATTCCAGAGAACTATAACCCGATCCCAGCAAGACAAAATACTTTCCGTGGTCATAGACCCGACTCAAAACTAAAAAATTCCATTTGAAAAACCCTGAAATTTGACCCAAACCACACCTAAATCCGACTAAAATATTCGAAAGAACCATAACCGGATTCGAGTAAGACAAAATAATTTTCGTGGAACTCGATACGAACCTAAAACTTCCATTCGAAAATGTACCTAAAATTTGAATCGAACCAAATCTGAATCTGACAAAAGTATTTCAAAGAACCGCAACCGGATCCGAACAAAACAAAATACTTCCATGCAGATGAACCCAGTCCGAACCCAAAAAATTTCTTTGAAAAAATCGCGAAATCTGAACTGAACCAAATCTGAACTTGGCAAAAATATTCGAGTGAAGCATGTCCTTATTCGAATAAAACAGAATAATTTTCGTGAACACGCAAGAAGACCCGAACCCAAAAGTTCTATATGAAGAAAAACCCGAAATCTAAATTGAACCAAATCTGAACCCGATAAAAATATTCCAAAAAACTATAACCCGATCCGAGCAAGACGAAATAATTACCATGGACATAAACCCGACTCGAACCTAAAAAATCCCATTTGAAAAAACCTGAAATTTGACCGAACCACATCTGAATCCGATCAAAATATTCGAAAGTATCATAACCGGACTAAAGTATGATAAAATCTTTTCCGTGGACATGAACGAGATCCAAACCTAAAAATTCTATTTGAAAAAATACCTGAAATTTGAATCGAGCCAAATCTGAACCAGACAAAAATATTCCAAAGAACCGTAACCGGATCCGAATAAGACAAAAAATTTCCATGCACATGAACCGAATATGAACCTAAAAAATTTCTTTGAAAAAATCTCGAAATCTGAAATGAACCAAATCTGAACTTGACGAAAATATTCCAGTGAAGCATGTTCTTATTCGAACAAGGCAGACTAATTTCCGTGAACACGCAAGAAAACCCGAACCCAAAAATTATATTTGAAGAAAAAGCCGAAATCTGAATTAAGCCAAGTCTGAACTTGACAAAAATATTTCAGTGAAGCATGTTCTTATTCGAACAAAACAGAATAATTTTCGTGAACACGCAAGAAGACCCGAACCCAAAAGTTCTATTTGAAGAAAAACCCGAAATCTAAATTGAACCAAATCTGAACCCGATAAAAATATTCCAAACAACTATAACCCGATCCAAGCAAGACGAAATAATTTCCATGATGCAAGAAGACCCGAACCCAAAAGTTCTATTTGAAGAAAAACCCGAAATCTAAATTGAACCAAATCTGAACCCGATAAAAACATTTCAAACAACTATAACCCGATCCGAGCAAGACGAAATAATTTCCATGGACATAAACCCGACTCGAACATTTAAATGGAATTTTAAAAAATACCTGAAATCTGAATTGAACCAAATCTGAATCCGACGAAAATATTCTAATGAATCATAACCAGTTGTCCGAACAAGACAAAATAATTTCCGTGGACATGAACCCAATATATGGTTAGGTATCATTTGGGTTGCGATTAGGTTGCAATTACATTACCGTAAGTCTTTGATTTTATTTAATTTCACGTTAGGTTACAGTTAGATCACGGTTATTTTAAAGTTAGGTTAAAGTTAAATTGCATTTATGTTATAGTTAGAATAAGTATAGGTTACAATAAAGTGACGGCTAGGTTATATTTATGTTATATTTAAGTTACGGTAGGGTACTGCTAAGTCGCAGTTAGGTTACAGACAGGTTATGGTTACGGTACAAAAGTTTACGGTTAGGAATTTGTCCACAGAGTGAACATTACGCATGCTTTAATTAAAAATATACACTTACTTTTGTTAAATACCTCTGAAATTATAATACTATATACCAACCTTTTGTCATCGAGTATCGATTTCATTCACGGTATAGTCGGATTTAAGAGTGATATAATTAGTTTGAAATTCAAAATATTTCACTTGGGATTTTTATGTGAAAAAAATAATTAGTTACGTGACTTAACAGTGATTTTTACGGGTAATTACCAACACTTTAATACAAAAATAACGCAATCGTTGGATACATGTTCCCTCCCGCGTTTCGCATTGTTCACTTTAAGTATTTTTAGAGCTTATTATTAGTTGTTGTTTTTTAAACCGATTTTTCACACAGTCAGCTGCCACGTATTTCAGATAATGCATTTCTGCATGCTTCGAGTTAACCCATTAGTGCCTAGCGGCCCTTTTTAGGGACAATTATAAAAAGGCAATAAAACACTTTTCACACCAGTAAATAGAAAAATAAATAAGCAATATTTCTCATGAGACAAATTCCTCAATAAATTATGATAAAAGTTATTCGTCTTTTAAAAGTGGTGGGAAAACCAAAATTTCCTTTTTAATGAAGAAAATAATTTGGGCATTAATGGGTTAATGATAAAATCATACAAATTTCAAGTTCGTTTAATGTTGTTAAAACGGACCCGGGCAACGCCGGGCGGGTCAGCTAGTACAGTAATAAAATAAAGATAAGTAACAAAAATAATTGATATAATGAAGTAGGTGCGACGATCTAGGAGGCCAACGAACCTGGCCACCACTACGTATCCACCACTGTCCGCTTGTTACGTTGAGGTGGCTTCAAACATCATTGGTAAAATGGGGAGGAGCCCCATCGTGCTATAGAGTGGCGCAAAGAAAGAGGAACATGTGTTTTTAACAGAAGTTCCGAAAGAACGTGTTGTAGAAATATCAAGTGGCTTTTTTCTCTGCTTCTTTTAACCCTAACTCGTAAAAAAGATATTTTTGACATTATATAATATTATGATTCCCAGTCGTCTTTGCATCCCTAACACTTCCTGGAAGTAAGTTGGTCTGATAGTAAAACACCCAGGTGTAATGCCATTGAAATTTCGGAGATGTGTCGGAAGCACCCTCTAACAAAAAATGGGGACACCAATGCTGTATGTCATTTTGAATAAAATAATTACCATGAGAATGACCTACACGCAAACTGCAATAAAATCGATTAGTTTGTCAAATGTTTATGAGCGTTCAAAATCCCCTCCTCTGTTCACAGTTCAATTTTCGCTAGTTACCAAATAACAATGTTTCCTATTTTTGGCTTAAAATGTAAGTTAAAATCTAAACTTTAGAATAATTTCAACCCCTTGCACAAAATAAGGGTAAAAAGTAGTTGTTTGTTACTCTAACGTCTAAAGCTATTATCTAAAGCCTCTACCGACAATTTTTGAACGTAAGCTTTAAAATTTGTTTACAAACAAAACGTGATATAAAGAATGATTTTAGCGAAAACTGCAAACGAATCCGCCCTTTTTTCCGTTTTTTATAATCGTTCGAAATTTTGGACCTTAAACTTTAATGGCCCCTGGCTCCTACGGAAGACGTTTGCGCCCGATGTTTGTCTTCATGTGTACTATCACCCCTCGAAGTTTGTCGGTCTGGTAGCGAAACACCCTGTATATATACTTTTTATTAGAACGAGTTTTTCGAGTGTTCGAAAAAATAGTTTCAGATAATCTATGTTACTGACATTAAATAGATTTTTTCCATTTTTACATATCCCGCACACAACCAATTTCAAGTCTCTATCGCAATTTGTTCGGTTGATAGAGCGTTTACAGGCACACAGACAGACGGATGGCATTTTTTTTTCTAAAAATAGGTTTTTCGGAATCTCTAGTGTCTAAAATTTTTAAAGAGTTAATCCGTCAAAAATATGTTTTCGTTTTTCAAAACGATTGCAAGACTTACCCTATACTACATATGATGGGTAAGTAAGAAAGTCACGTTAAGTTATATAGTAGGTGATCGATTAGCAGGTGTTCGGTTTACAAACGGTTCGGTTTAAAGTACACTTTTGCGTGAGATTTTTATCTTCGACTAACGAACACGTTTGGCTATTGAACATCTTACAAAACACGGATAAGAAGCCATTCTGTCTTTCAGATCTGTCGATGTACAAGGTGACTTTTGTTTTAAACTGATGCTATTTAGAATTTTTTGTAACTAATTTTAATAACCGGAATTGCTTTAAAATTTATTGGTGGAATAATGAAACCAAGAGAAAAAAGTTCCAATCACCAGCAGTAAGGGCAATTCCATTTGACATGTTTTGCTTGGCCGTCGAGAATGTTGTGCAAAGAATGCAATTTGTGGTGCAAGACATCGGTAATCACATTGAATGTGCTTGAATTCCTCGTCAGAAAAGTGAATATGATGAATAAAAGGTGGCATTTTATCCAGATTATCAAATTTGTCGGTTTCTGATGCTTTCTTTTCATGTACAGCACCAAATTTCTCACTATCGGCGGTGATTGGATCTATTTTTTAGGTGCGTTCCTAATTATCAAATACGTAGCACCTATAGTGGTCGTTCAGTCCGTCCGTCTGTCCGCATATAACAACGCAAAAACTACCCAACCGAATCGTTTGAAATTTTAAATACACAATTATTACATAATTTTGTCGAGTCATTTCAAATTTTATGAAAATCGGATGCATAGATCAATTACAGGGGCAATCAAAAGTATTCCATTACATTACGGTCAATGGGAAAAAATGTTTCAAATGCATTTTAATGGTGTTACACTCATACGAAATTAATAAAATTGATATGCATCTATAAAGTACATATTATAATATACATTTTACATAATTTGTGGTGCAAAGAACGTTTGTTATTGATTTACAAGGCCACACAAAAGTATTCCATTACATATGGAATTATGGTTCAGGGAGAACATTGTTTGATGAGCGTTTTAATTATAATTCACTATTTACAATTTTATGAGATTGATATATGAGAGTAATATTTTTAAAACTTCGTTATTGTACGAACGCACCTCATTTGCTACGCTTCATGTGCAATTTCCAACCTGTTTATTTATTTATTTATCCTTATTCCCATGATTTTCTTAATTCATTTATAAAATTTTGTGTCATTTCAGTTAATAAAACGAGTTCCCTATGGTTCTGAATGGCGTGAGTTCAAAAAAAAAAAAAAAAAAAAAAAAAAAAAAAAAATACCCTGTGTATTTAGGTGCATCTACTGTCGAGTTAAAGAACATTTTAATAGTCATATAGGTATGACCTTATTAATTCTTGGGCTACCAGGGGATCGATGACTACATTATAAGGTCCTAAATCAAAATGAATAGATTAAAAACATTTTTTTCTATTTTGTATTTCATTTTACAGAAATATGTTTAATTGCAAATCATTTATTTTAATGGCCCACAAACTATTCTGATGGCCTAGGTTGGACTTGAGATTAAACGGGCTTGCAATACATACAGACGTAAAGAGTTTTGGAAAAGCCCGCTTTACAAATTGATATGAATTAATATTGTAGCCAATGAATATAATCCTAACAGTTTTAAAAAATATATATGTATAAATAATACTGTTATTTCAAAATTCGACGTTATATTTTAAAAAAAAAATACTTCGTTGTTATTTGATGAAATAATTTATTATTCTGAAAAACTGTAAATTTTTATCTAAAAATAAAACATATATTCTCTATAAATCAACTATAAATCTTGATTTTCAAATGCAATTGAAAATTTTTGTTTTCATATGTCAGGGAAGTTTCTTTTGGCTTTTCATGTCATGTTGTTTTCTGTTTCATATGTTTTTGATAATTCAAAATGTCCATCATTTTAAATTTTCATATCTCAGATTTATCTTTTGCAGTTTTCATCATAACATATTTTAAATTTTTCTTTTCTGTTTCTGATTTTCTGTTACTGGGAAGTAGGCATATGTGACAAAATAAAAAGGAGGATTGTTTGAAAACGTTTCCTTTTTGTATTTTCAATTTATATTTCTTACATAGAAATCTATATTAATCCATTTTATTAAAAAATTCATTTCCAGCAATTCAGCAAAATTTCTGTTATTTTTTGCCTTATGTTTTTAGTAGAAGTTGTATATTCGTCTTTAATATATCAGAATGAAAATGGATTTCAAATGTGTATCGTAATATTAATTTTACTCTCAATTATGATTTTTTTCGTGGAATCTACTGCATTCGTGGCTCACACACTGCAAAAAAAAATCTGTAACCTTAGTAATCTAAATTAACCGAAATCTCTTACGCTTACTAAAATTTTATGTGTACACTGTACAAGAAAATGATGTCAATCTACAAAACTTGTAAGCAAAACTAAAACTATCTGTATCTTTACAAAAGAATTTACTAAAATTTTGGTAACTTTACTAAAATTTTATCTATAATGCTCGTTATCGTCACTAAAAAAGTCCTTGGAATACAATTTCCCAAAAAAATTCTTAGTAACCTTAAAATTTGTTTGATTCAAAGTGCAAATCTGTTACATGAATTTTTATTGTTGCCGTTACATAAAAAGTTCTTGGAATACAATTCTACTAGAAAAATTTTTGTAACTTTCTCAATTTTTTTTTACAGTGCAGTGCACAAAGAAACTGTGCAAAATTTGAAGCACTTTTTTTCTAATTACGCTTCTGTCGGAAATATCTTCAAAACGGATGAGCATATTTTCATTTTTATATCCACATGTTTGATAAGGGAAATCAACGAGCAGATATAGCTGAATATAAGTTGTATCTATAGAAGCAATGTTAATAAGAGTAATAATGACGTCATTTAGTAGTAATCAAGAATAGCACCTTTTTTTCAAAGCTCAGACGTTCAGCATCGAATCTAGCTGTTTACATTGTGTCAGAAACTTGTATATACAGTCGAGTCTCTCTATAACGAAACTCTATACATCGAATTTCTCTATATAACGAATTTTTAGTAGGAATGGTCCCATGATTTTCGCATGATTACATTAAAAACACTCTCTATATAGGAAAACATCTATCTCCATATAACGAATTTTTTCATAAATTGGTCTTTATTTATTCAGTTTTAAATAGCTTCGAAATCATATGGAATCGATTTTCCATCACTTATTTTTGATTTACAGTCAGTTCTGAGTTTATATATATATATATTATTTCCCTTCTTTTTCTAAAACCAACGAATTCATCCCACCTCCAACACACCTTTCCACATCCTTTCCAAAACAGAGTCAATTGGATTGATACACATGTAAGAGAGGAATCAATGAGAGACACCTAAGAGAGGCTTTCAAATGGAGGAAAATGTTAACTACAATTTTTCATTCCTTGCTAAAATATGAGCATTTTTTTTTCTTTTTGAGGACGTTACAATTTTAAAATCAAAACAACAAAAAAATTACAGATTTCTTCGTCTGAAGCTAATGCAAGTCTTCCTTATTTGATTGTCATTA
This sequence comes from Maratus speculifer, assembly GCA_964019185.1. NCBI lineage: Eukaryota > Metazoa > Arthropoda > Arachnida > Araneae > Salticidae > Maratus > Maratus speculifer. The sequence goes on along the minus strand of OZ025297.1, from coordinate 7,706,277 downwards.
AGCTTTCAAATAAATGTCTGTTCTCTTTTTTGAAACAACTTAAATAATTAAGAAATAAAATGTTAGGTTAATATTTACTATTAAACATTTCTAATTCTTAATTCAAAAGATCAAAAATAATATTTGTTTAAATTTTACCCTTTAAATACGATTGTTAACATCATTCTCTATTCATCGAATTTCTCTATATAACGAATTTTTTACTGGAACAGTGGATTTCGTTATATAGAGACTCGACTGTATTTATATATGTTACTAAACTGCAGATTTCGCCCTCTGCGTAGCCCAAATGAACATTGAATCAAACAAAATACATCTCGGAATTTGACTGTATGTTTGAAAGCAATATGAATTTTTATTTGAAATGTGCTTCCGATTACAGAAAAACTAAAAAAAAATTGCATTATTGTATTTTCTAATGTATCAGTGAAAATAGAACACTTACAGTAAGTTTTGAGATATAACGAAGCAGCTGTGTATAATATATTGAAACCACACATAAAAAATATCTAATTAACAATGCTTGCCTCCTCAAGACCCATAAAGTAGAACTTTTAATGATACTTACCTTGATAATCGCGTTGAAAAAAATATTTATGCATATATATATATATATATATATATATATATATACACTGACGGGGAAAAAATCCCAACACCAAGAAAAACTTACTGTAGAGTAGTGAAATTTGGACAGTGCATTTGTCTTGTTAACATGTTTAATAGATTAGATTTACAAGATCATAGGTTAATTTAAGCTCAATAAAATGCATTTTAAATGTGAAATGCCGTTACATTAATAACCTACAGAATTTTGAATGCAAGCCTGCAAACGTGCATGCATTGTGTCATACAGGCGCCGAATGTAATTTTTTGTATAGAGTTCTATGCTTGTTGTATTTACTGTGAGGGCTAATGCTTGCTGGTGATGATGCTGGAGTTGTCGTCTAATGATATCCCATTCTTGATCGATGGGAGACAGATCTGGTGATCTAGCTGGCCAAGGTTACATGTGCATTCTGTAGAGCATGTTCAGTTACAGAGGCGGTATGAGGGTGAGCGTTATCCTGTTGGAAAACTCCCCCTTGAATGCTGTTCATGAATGGCAGCACTATAGGTTGGATTACCAGACTGACGTACAAATTTGTAGTCAGTATGTTTAGGATTACCACAAGAGGGCTTCGGCTCTCATAGGAAATTGCTCCCCAGACAATGTCTCCAGTGTGTTTAGGCCTCAGACAGTTTGGTTGCAGTGTGTTTCTCTTGCCTCCTTATGACCAGCACATGGCCGTCACTGGCACCAAGGCAGAACCTGCTTTCATCAGAAAACCCAACAGATCTCCACTCCATCCTCCAATGACCTCTGGCTTGATACCATTGGCGTCGCAATTGGCAATGACTTTGAGTCAGTGAAATGCACGCTACAGGGCGTCTTGCTCGGAGCTGCCCTTGACAGATCATTGTGTCACTGTGGTACCAATTGGAGCTCGAATGTCTGCCCCAGACGCAATACGATGCGCCACAGCCATACGCCGAATACGACGGTCTTCCCTCTCAGTAGTGACACGTGGTCGCCCGGAACCTAGTCTTCTTGAGGTATTACCATCTCTTGACTACTGCTCCCAACAATCGAAGATAAATAATGCTCACGAACTTTACAGCACACATTTAAAGAAAACCAGACGTAAAAGTTGTGAGTGGCGCTACTAGCGCCACACTTATGCGCGGTGGGTAAAATGTGCGATGTCATCTTTCAGATGTATAAACACAGCTACAAAATTTCGTTAATCTAACACAAGTCTTTATTAGTGTTGGGATTTTTTTTTCCGTGAGTGTATATAAGCAATGTATAACGTACTAAAACCATGCTTGAGAATATATTTTATCAACAATAATAGTTTAATAAAAATCCGCCAATTAGAACTTATATTAGAAAAAATATCAATCATGTTTAACTGTGTTCACATAATTATAGATATTTTTCCATTGTTATGTAGACATAATTTATGATTATTTACAAAACCAATTCTCCATTGCATATTGTATATGAAGTGGATACATATTTTTAGGGTTTCATTCATCTGATGAAGCTCTATTCGGCTCTATTATCTGTCTATCCGTCTGTCAAAGAGTTTGTAATATATGAAAACTGGTCATCAAAGACTTCAAATTTTGTGTACGTACAGTTGAAAACCTCGTGTCACACGACAAATCATAAAATTTAGAAAAAAATCATTATTTTGGTTAAATCAATTTTTTCAATGTCATCCATGCATTTTTGCGATTTAAATTTTAGATGAAAACCTTAATTTCAACCTTTTTTTTTTGTAGACATCATAGCTTCACAATCATCTCGTTTGTAAAAAAGAGGTTCTTAATTCGAACTATATATTAATATAGTTCAACTTAGATGTTAATATTTCTTAAAATGTATATTTTAAGGGTGTATTCGAAAAAAGGATTTTCCACCTTCAACAGCTCGAAATTTCCGGATACATTTTGAGAGTCATTTTTTTAAAGTAGAAACCTGAAACTTACTGAGGGGATTTTTGAAGTGACATACAAGGTGCCGTATGATGTAATTTTTCGCTCAAATAATTAGAATTCGATTTATAAACAATTATTTTCTCAGTGTGACCTTTTTTTTCGTTCGCAGATCTCCTGCTTTGGAAAATTTGGTCCAAAAGGCCGTTTTTAATAGCATTTTTTTGCAACTTTTTCTACATTTATAAAAGAATCGACAATCATGGCACCTTGTGTAGTTTCTAAATAAGAGATTTTGAAAGTTTGGTGCATTTGAGAGCGAAAATAAATTAAAAAAAAAAAAAAATCTGAAAATATGCAGTTTTGATCGGAATACACCCTTAATGTATAAAATCGGGGGCATGTGAAAATAATTGAAAATCTTCAATTTATATGTAATGAACTGCATACACAAAATAATGATTATTGTCACTGAATCATTTTTTTATATTATTTTTCGTCAAGAAAAATGTAATATCTATTTCGCAATGTAATGATACATCCAGATGTTTTAAGCAATAATATTTTACTAGTTATTTAATACACAGTGATTGAAGTAACAAAACAAATATAGCAACAGAGTACCTCTCACAAACAAATGCTTAAACTTTTTCTTTTTCCCAATACTATTCTTTGAATGTTGGGTTTATAAGGCTTGAGCTGTTTCGCAAAGAAAGTGCAACAAAACACGCTTAGTGCTATTTACGTCCTGTAATTTGATACAGCTGTGCAAACATTAAGGATACTCAAGTAGAATATTTATTTTTAGAGATGTTAAATTACTTTCATGTTTTCTTTTTAAACGACATATTGTCTCTTTAACACCGAATGACGTAGATCAAAATTTCGCTGTACGGGAGGATATTATTTTATAATTGAAAATATTAAAGAAAGTTTTTATTTGGGGTTAATTTCCTTTTGTGAGGTCATGTAAAAAAAGATCTTATTAATAAAGAAATTATATGATAACTATTAGCATATGACTAATTTTATTAAATATCATAGTTTGTGTAGAATGTAAATTTAAAGATTTAGTTAAAACACATCATAACATCCGTTTCTTACAGCCTTGTGACGAAAAGTTAGATTAGAGAGTTCATCCATTTATACAAACTTTAGATTACATTGTTCATTTAAACGTGTCTTTCAAAATGTAAATACGTTTAAAAAACCATTTTTTCTATAACATTGTGAAAAAACAATTTAGCCTATTTTTAATAATTTAAAATATTTCCTCCGTTCCTACATCAACAATAAATTCTCCATATTCCCTTAGTTTATAGAAGACAGAATACTCTAGACAAGTGATCGTCAATCTTTCAACTGTCATTAATGAACTTTATTTTTCTAGTGCATTATCGACATATTCGTATGTGTGTGTTGTATACACATTACATAAATAACACTGTTTCAAATTTAAATGAAATTAAATGTGTATTTGTAAATAATAATAATAATAAAAATCAATCCCAAAATATTCATAGTTGATGTTAGACCACCAAATATATTTTTAATTGTTTTGTCTTTTTGAGTTTTAGAGAACGTTTTGTATTTTATATTCATAGATGTTAATATTATAAGAAAACTTTGAACAGGCACAGATTATTTTTCTTTAGCAGAATTAAATGCACCGCCTAATTTTCGTGAGTGTAAAATACTTATGAATGCACATTAATTTACAAAAACTTCATGAACTCATGAAAATTGATTAGAGGGCACAATCGCGAATGAAGACATGAGGATAGTGACAACTGCTCTATACTCTTATCTCTTCAGAATTGAATATTTCTTTGCTTGGGCAAAAAAGTACTAAACGCGAGTATACAGAGCTATTAAAGTACTGCCACGTAATCGTCAACGCAAATAAATTGTGAAATATAGTGCAGTTGTTACACTAACAACGGAACATCTTAAGATGTTGATGGAAACTATCAGTGACACGTAATGTATTTTAAAGCCACGTATTACGAAGTTTGAGAACTAAAAAAAAAATCTGTTAAAATTATATATATATATAAGTTATTACATGATCTTAAAAATAATTAACACATTGCGTAAAAAAATGTTTAAAAAAAATTATAAAAAATAAAAATAATACAAAAAAATAAAAAATTCAAAAAAATAAAAAATAAAAAATATGAATAATAGGATGGTTGGGTGGGTTAGATGTTAGATTACGGAGGAGGGCGGTGTTGTCTGAATAATACGTAATGGTTAATTATTACATATTTAATAATAATAAATAAAAAAATTAACTTTACACATAGTATTAAAGTTTATGTTTTCCTAAAAACTAATATGCATAACTTAAAAATTATCAAGTTATTGAGATAAGATATGGTTGTCTATTGTATTTGTCTTAAAGAAATTATTTGTAAAATATTAGAATAGAAATTATTCTTGGAAATTCTTAGCTAATAAATAATTTATTTTTTTCCTATAATAGAGGGCAGCACCATAAGCATATAATTTAATTAATATATTAATCCTTTAGATGGCAGCACTAAAATAATTTTCTGCTAGAAGTTGTAGTAATATATTCTAGTTAATTAATTAATATAGTAATATTAATAATTGATAAAAAATAAAAATATAATATTTCTAATAGTAGCATCTATTTTTTTTCTAAATATATTATGAATTATATAGTATAATATATGTTTTACTAATTTTTATAATTATTGTTACAACTTTATTTTATTATCTATGTGATTTATATTATGACCATAACCTTGACTGTTAGTAAGTCACATGTAGTTTGTATCTGATTGCACTACAAATCTTGCTAGGATATGGGTAATGGTAAATATCTTCGTATATATATCCTTTTTTTTCTTTTTTAATGGAATAATGTATTATTGTTATTTTGTCATATTGATTTTATTTTCTTCTATGTGTATCTTTCTACTAATTTGTCATCTGAATAGCTTCCAGCCAGTCGGGTGTATTGTGAGTCGAATTCTTAGCTTTCAGCACGACTCATAACAGAAACTGGTTGGATGTTTTTGCTTTTTTGTTAAACTATACACCCCTGAAGAAGTAGTTTAATAGAATAGCTTTATACTGCCTTTTTATCCATTTATCTTTCATTATTTTGGTAATCTGCCTTCTATTTCACTTCAAACTTCAACTGTTTTCAATAAGATGATTGTAAAAATACTGGTTTCATTGGTTTATTGTATGGTAATATATGAATTACTCTGGTTATATAATGTCCATTTATCCACATATTTCTTAGTAATTTGGTAATCTGCCTTCTATTTCTCTTCAAACTTCAACTGTTTTTAACAATATGATTGTAACAATACTGGTTTCATTGGTTCTTTTATTGGTATTGTCTGAATAACTTTGGATGTATTTATAAAAGTATTTATATATATATATATATATATATATATATATATATATTATAGCAGCATAAATTTCTGAAAGTGCTATTAAAGAATTTATCATAGCACTTATCAAAGGCTATTAAAATAGTTTTTTTTATTTTTTTTAAAGAAAAGCATTTATAAAAATAAATTAGTTAATAACACGTATAATTATCGAAAAAAAAATCCTTCAGAAACTTACGAATTTCGTTTCGAAAATAACGATGTTATATTGACATTTTTGTCAGATGAAAAGTTGACGTATTTTCAAAAGTAGAATTTTCCGGCAACTCTAGCCGAATCGCATAGCTTCAACATAAGAGAAACGAAAAATTCGTAGCACTAAAGTTAGCAACTTAAGTCACTTTTGGCGTGAAAGAAAAAAGTGAATATGCAATTAAAAAATTTAAAATATAAAAAAATATATAAAATAGGATTTTAGCAGAGAATTTGTATTGATTCTCTAACTTTTATGTATTGTTTAACTTTTATGCTTCAGGTCTCGATCTTAGGTGTGAGTAGTTCCTTTGTAAATATTGTGCGAAAGTGCTTATTAAATATCTTAAACTATTGGACAGAAAATAGTTGTTAATTTTTCTTTGTCATCCAATAAACTCATTTATCTAATTAAATATCCTCTTAAAAATTATGTTACACGTTAAATTATTAATTATATTTCCTACCTTAGAGGTATATTAGATAAAATTTTGTTGTTCAAAGCATTTTCAATAGAATGCAGTACCAAAAATTTCAATTAATTAACACATAGGTAATAGCCTTTATATTACTGCGAGGCTTAAACTTTTCTAAATTAAACTGCTTTTCAAAACATCGCAATATACGTTGATAATGCTATCTAAGATAAAATCCGAGCATTCAGCATTCCAAACGTTTTAAGTTTCATAAATATAATTAAAGCCCATTAAATGCTCGAGCTAAGACACATATTCTAGAAATAATTGATTAGAATGGGAAAATTTAAATAATAAAGCGTCCCTATATACCAAGAAGATAAAATAATAAGTAATACGCTATGTGTTATGAAACTTTGAAAAGATATTTTTTTAAGTTCTCCTTCAACCGGTCAAAAATGCTAGAAAATCGATTCAATTTCTATGATTTTTCACAAATTAACTAATGAGGGGATTTAAATCAAAATTTTTTGGACTGCTACGCATAGCATTACTTGTTACAATAAGCTAAAGAAATTGCTGAAAAATGTTTAAATTAATCAGGGAAACTTAAAAAAGTTATCTACTGTTTTTTGTTGTTGTTGTTGTTGTTGTTTTCGCAATTACTATAAGTCACTGCGTGCATGATATCGCGTTCATTTTAATTTAGGAACTTTAAATACATTTTAATATAAAGATAACACTTTGCTTAACATAATGAACTAGAATCTTTCAATGATCTTCATTTAAAATATATTTATTTAATAATAAAAGTTTAAAAGAGAAAATTTGTAAATTTTTTCTCACATTTTAAAAAAATAATTTTTATTATTTAAGATAATTCTACGATTTTAGTTCATTTTATGAAGAAGTGTAATATTAGTGCACACAGAAAATTTCAGCGCATTACCTTTGACAGTTTTTGAGAAATTATGCGATCAGTTATATATCGCACAACAAAACAGTAGGTTATTAAATTGAGTTTTCCTAATTAATGTAAATTTTTTTCATTAATCTTTTTTAATTACTGTAACAAGTAATGCTGTGCTTAACAGTCCAAAAAATTTCATTGAATTTGCTTCATTAGTTAGTTTGTTAAAGAGGTATGGAAATAGTTTTTTAGTATTTTTGACCCGTTGAAACGGAACTGTCCCCTTAAATCTTTCTTTTCTAGTTAAACCGATTTTAGGTAGATTTTGTATAAAATACCACCTATTGCGGTCGCTTCTATGTTGGTATATCTGAAAATGTATTGCAGGTGTACACCAGCAATGACACTTACACACCAAAACAATCGTCAGTAGAAAACGTTATCAATCTATATCTCTATATATACATACATCTCACTTTTTATGGATACGATAAATTATACAATTCTACTCAAATCTGTACCAAACTGATACATAAATTCAAGAGGCATAATATCTCGGTCAAGCTCTTTAATAGGCAAAATCGGACCAAGGAAGTAAAAATAGGAAGCGTTTTTGTAAAAACTGGAAAAAAAATTCCATAATTTCTTACTTAAAAGAGATACATAGATATTCAACTAGTTTAAAGTTCATATTACTTCTTAAAAATTTGTCAAAAGTTTATGCATGACAATATTTTGATAAAGTTTAAAATGGGCTCAACGGGTGAAAAAAATAGAATTTTTCGTAGAAAGTAAGTCATAACTTCGTAAATTCTCAAGATATCAAATCTAATTAAATTTATTACAAATTTTCTTAGTATTATCTAAAACTTTTGTTTTTACAATTTTGCGATAGCAACTCTTATGGAAACTCTTATGCAAAAAAAAAAAAAATATATATAAATAAAATAAAACAAGGGGGTTAGAAGAAGAAAAAATTAAATAAATTCCTGAATTCTTAAGATATCAAATCCGATTAAATATATCGGATTACCTTCTTAATAATATCTAAAACTTTTAAATAGACAAGTTTTTGATTGTACCAATACTTTCAGCAGAAAAAAATTAAACAAAAATAAAAGTTGAAGAAAAAATCGCATTAAGCGTGTACTTACATTCTGACTCATTTTTAAATTCATTTTGCTGCTCTCAAACTCATCCAGTTAGCAGGTTCTTTTGTTCAAGAACTGTATAATACGCCGCATTTGTCAGGTTTTTTATATAAAATATAAAAGCAATAAAATATATAAAAAAATAAAATATACTTTGATAATTAATCCATTCTTTTACAATGAAAAAAAGCCACTAATCATCATTCACTATCCAAATCATGATCGAAATTTTCAAGCAACTCCCTAAAAATGTTTTTTTTCATCGGTTTATAAGATATCTTCAGTGTCTAATTCATCATTATTATAATCACTACCGTTTTCAAAAATGGCATAATCTTTAGTTCCATCCAGGATTCATGGCGTTACTAATGCAAATTATTCGAAAGATAGGACGACCATTTCTTGTTTATATAGTGGCGGTCAAAAGTTTGCGGCCAGCAAAAATTTTTCAGTTAATTTGTAAATATACCCATATGAAGAGGAATCTCAAAGCAATACTTATACATTTTATTGACATATTAGTTAGGAACTTACTTATAGAAGAACGTGTAAATATCAATAAATTTAATTGACAAAATTAAGTATAAAAGAAAACGCATGTTCTCCAAAGTATCCGGCCACTTATCATTCTTTAGTTTTTTTCTATCCGTGAAGTGTTTTTTGGTTGTGTTTATGAATGAATCAACGTGTATAGCATAGTCTGAATTCAAATTTAAAAATTTCAACAATTATTGTCCATAAATGAGTGATTAGTTTGCCGGTAAAAGGTCAATCTTCCAGAGATACTGCGGCTAAGTTATCGATCGATAAAATCGACTGTAAACGATATTTAAAAAATATATAAAGATTGCCATGGCTTTCAGGACTTTCAGAGGTCCAGGAGATCCCGGAAAATTACTATTCCTGTGGACAGAATTATCAGGAGAAAAACCATTGATAATCCGCATGAAAATTTTGTTGCAATATACTGCGATATACGGATTGAAAATATTGCTGGAATAAGTTTGTCTACCGTGTTATGATGCTGATGTGATAGAGAACTTTATGGAAGAGTCGGTGTTAAAAAATTTTCAGAGGTAAAAAAAATACCGACGTACCCTACTGGCATTTTTCAAGGAACACAAAGTCTGCTCAAGTGAAAACTGGACAAAATTTCTATTTTTCCATTAATCGAATTCAAAACATTTTTGGAAGTGATGGCAGGCACAACGTCCGATGACCTAACTACAAAAGATATCATTCGACCCATGTTATTCCTACAATGAAGCATGGCGGATGACACGTTATGCCGTGGGGAGTATTTTCTTCAAAACGTGTCGGTCCGTTATTTGAAATCCACAGCCAAGTGAATGATACAATGTATAAGGATATCTAGCAAGACTATTTTCTGCCTTATTAGAGAAAAAAATTTGGTCGTAACTATTTTTCTTAACATGATAACGACATAAATAATGTATACAAGTCTCGATAAGCAATGGTTTTCACACAAAAAATTTCGTTTTTGAAATGGTCAGCCCAAACGCCCAACATGAATCCAATGGAAAATCTTTGGAAAGAAGTTGACTGAGCTATAGCTGAAGTCTGCTGAACTATAAATATTCCAACTCAACCGAAGTTTCTCCAAAATCGCAAGAATTGTGGAAAAAACGTACCATAGACGATCTTTAACAGTTGATTGTATGAATGTCACGTTGCTGCGGCGTAATATTTATTATTAAAGCTAATAAAATAATAATACGATAAAATACTAATTGTAAATGTCGTTTATCACTGTAATTTTCTATTACAATACCACTTTTTTACAAACTTGTGAAGGTGGCCGGAAACTTTTGAGAACATGCGTTTTCCTTTATACTTAATTTTTTCAATTAAATTTATTGATATTCACACGTTCTTCTATAAGTAAGCTCCTAACTATTATGCCAATAAAATGTATAAGTGTCACTTTGAGATTCCTCTTCATATGGGTAGACTGACAAATAAATTGAAAAGTTTTTGATGGTCGGAAACTTTTGACCGCCACTGTAAATTACAACCAAGCTAGTTTCACCTATTTCGAGATAGTGATGATGACTTTTTAATAGAATACAGTCATTTGTCACAGCTACAGCCCCCCAGATTATATCCATTCTATATATTTCGAAGACACATAAACGCTTTTCATATAATAATTATCTTTGGTGATTAGCGTGCTTTGCCCGCCATGACGGTAAAAACTGTCTTCTCACAGCCATTTTTTACAAAATTTCGTACACCTTCCTTCCTGTGTGATTTGTCGGTAAATCAAAGAAAACAGAAGTTTCTTCCATGTTTCCTAATTGTAAAAGATCAAAGTTACATTACTTTTGAAATTAGTCATGCTTTTGAAAAAAGTAAAGTTCAATTTCTAGTATTTTTAAAGCTTTTGCGCAGTTTTAACAAGAGTTCAGATACACAACCCATGTCAATTCATAAAACAATTCCATCAGCCAACAACTGCGATAAAATTTGCTGGCTGAAACGGTAGTAAATTTGGATCTTTTATCACATTCAAAACCCTAATATGAATATCGATATACCTTACAATATAAATATTTTGAGGGCAAATTGCAAACTTTTGGCCGGTTGGTATTCCAAATTATGTATCACATTTTATTTTTTACTTTCTTCTATCTTTACAAGAAGAAAGTATTGGATTCATGAAAATTTTCGACTTCCGGTTTTCGACGGATTTACACGTTTTAGAAGGTCCTGAACACGTTTTGACTATCTTTAGAAAATGTCTGTCTGTGAGTCTGTCCGTCTGTCTGTGTGTCTGTCTGTATGTGACAAAAAAATTGTGGGCGCTCTATCTCAAGAACTAATGCTCGAAATTTAATAAAATTTTATATTCAGTTAGACCTTGATATGAATTAGTGCCTGTTGGGTTTTAGTGAAAATTGGCCTGCAGGTGGCGCTGCTATGCCACGTTTTTCATGATTTTCATGATAGCTATATCTCAAGAACTAATGCACAGAATTTCACGAAACTTCAGATTCCGCGATACCTAGAGATACATAGCCGCTGATAAGGTTTTTGGTGTGAACTGCCCTGTAGGTGGCGCTGCTATGCTACATTTTGCATGATTTTTGCGATAGCTATATCTCAAGAACTAATGCAGAGAACTTCATCAAATTCTAGATTCTGTTACACTAGAATATATAACATAATTAGACGCTGATTACATTTTGGTATTCACCTTTCAACAGTTGGTGCAGCTATGCTGCATTTTGCACGATTTTTCCGATAGCTATATCTCAACAACCAATGCACAGAATTTCATCAAACTTCAGATTTTGTTATAAAATGATATATAACATAATTACTCGATGATTACGTTTTGTTATAAATCCTTCAACTGATGGTGCTGCTGTGTTATATTTTACACGCTTTTTTTAAACTAGCTATATCTCAAGAACTAATGCACAGAATTTCATCAAACTTCATATTCTTTTACACCATAACATAATTAGACGCTTTTTTACATTTTGGCATAAATTGTCCAAGATATGGTGTTGCTGTGCTACGTTTTGCAAATTTTTTGTTATAACTATATCTCAAGAACTAATGGACGAAATTCCAAATTTCAGATTCTGTTAGGTCTTGACATAAATAGATGCTTATTAGGTTTTAGTATAAATTACCCAACATGAGGCACTACTGAGCTCATTTTCTCAGAATATTAATTAAATTTTGCGTTTTAGGCTTTTCGGATACCAGAATCTCATTAGGCTAGGTCAAATGTTCGGGGAAATTCGATAGTGGGTAACTTTGGGGTCACCACGGTTTTTTTTTTTTTTTTTTTTTTTTTTTTTTTTTTTTTTTTATGTTAAAATGTACTTATCAGATAGAAGAAAGTTTTGGGATTGACACATCCAACTAGTTTATATAAAATTGAAGTAGAGAAAGTTTATTCATTTTAAAATGTAAGAAATTTTTTTTTATAAGGGAGCTAGTCATAATAGAATAAGAAGAACATCATTAAATAACAAAATAGGAGCGATCAATAGCTTCTAAAAAGGCATTTTTTCTATTTTTCTTGCTAAAATATGATAGGGTTTAGTTAGTTAAATTCTTCATCGAGAATATTTTAACATCGGCATGTATACGGCTTTCCAATGTTGGACGATTTTTCAGTGAAAACATTCGGCTTACACGTAGAAATACACGGTAATTATAATAATGTATTGTTATTATCATACGTATATTCTTATGATTTTACACTTAAAAGTTCCATTTTAATTTCAATATAATCAGTGAACTGTATTTAGGAAACACTACTTTTATTTATAACTAACAACAATATTTTATTTATTCAGTCTGTATTACGAAAAGAAATAAAATACACTGTAATTCTCTACTTACTAAGAAAAAAATACCAATTCCTTCTACTAGAATATAATATCTTAATTCTTACCGGATATTTGAGGAAAGTAATTTCCTGAAGACTATCAGGTATCTTTAGAGTGAAATTTTCCTTTATCAGAATTTTATCTCGCAAAGAACAAAAGAAGTAAACTGATTAATTTTTGGCAAACTAAAGTTGGAGTATAATATTTCATCAAAAGGTTTTATATGAAAACCCTGCAAAATGCTTTTTAATTATCTGTTAAATATAAAAAAGCGAAATATAAATATTTATTTTACATACTTTGATTATTCAACTATAGCTATTCTATATCCTTTCACACCTTCGCTCATTTCCATGATATTTAAAATATTGCTCCATATACCAACACCATTTATTTCACTGTGCTATTAAACATGTACAAAATATTTCTAATAATAAATAATAAAAACATAGAACAGAATATTCTCGAACTAATAGCAAATTAAAGTAAAAAATCACGAAAGAATCTTTTAAGCACTTTTCCAACATATTTGAAAAGTGTTTATGATTTCTGTTTGTCTTGTAAAAACGTAAATATATATAAATTGCCACGAAATTTATGGAATTTATAGGATAAGAATTATTATGGAAGGCTCGGTATTGAAAAGGAGGTGTTCATTTACTGTTCAGTTACAGGGGCATTCAAAAAAATTCCATTACATTACAGTCTATGGAGAAAAATCGTTTGGGATGCACTTAAATAACATTACACTATATTTAACATACTGAAATTTATCATATCATCAATCTATCATAGAAATGTACTGCATGATGGCTATCATAGAATATGTGTGCATAAAATTTTTCATTCATTGATAGGGACATTCAAAAGAATTTGACTGTTTAAGAAATTAAACAATATTAATTAATCCGAAGCCTATAAACGATAAATTCTGGAGGGGCGCTTTCAGTATACTTACGGATTTTTAAATTAATCTAATTTTTTTTAAATATTACTTTAAGTGTTTAACAATACTAAATCCCCTATAGAGCTGCAAAACGTTCTCTGAATGGATTTAGTTGTGTTACTCGTTTAACTGAGTTGTCTTCAGGCGTACTATGTACTATACGTACAAATACATAGGTGATATACTGAATGAAGCTTAAAAATTAGATAGTTTTTCGACTATTGATGTTAATAACAGAAATTAAGTTTTCCAATGCGATTTTTGTTTTCCAAATTGTTCATATTAGACGTCTTATGTCATTTTCATAAGCCGTTAAGTTGTGTTACAATGAATGTGTTCAAAATGTCCAGGAAACTGCTTAATATCTATGTTCTACGCATGATTTTTCGCTTTTCCTTAGCGTTTCTTCAGATACTGTGTCAGATTAAATAAACAAAAGCATATTTTCATAAACCAGTTTCTTACTTATTTTTAAGTGATTCAGAAAATATAGACAACTTTGCTAACTGCAAATTTTTCAAATAAGTTAAAATGGTTCAGTCTAGAGGTTGAGCCTAATATATTTCACTTAAATTGGTCGTAAACTAATAGGCAAAAATAAAGTATTAACATATCGAAAATCAACTGCCTTTGAGCACAGACTGCCTAGATTCATATTTTTTTATCATATCAATTCAAGGCATTAGATCTTTACTTAGAAAAAGATTTCATTTGCAGCGATATGCACAGACCATTGTCATATATACAGAGACGTAACATTTATATGAAAACATACTAGATTAAAAAAAACTAGCATAACAAATTTCATCTCAATTACGTTTCCATTCCCTCTGGAACGTTTTCGAATGGTCGATTGAAAGTCTTATCCATTTTTCTATATATTTGTCCTGAAGATCACGTGATTTTCTCTTTTTAGGTGCGTTCGTAATTATGTAAATACGTAGCACCTATTGTCGCTCAGTCCGTCCGTCTGTCCGTCTGTCTGTCCGACTATCTGTCCGTCTGTCTGTCTGTCCTTCTGTCCGCATATAACAACGCAAAAACTACCCAATCCAATCGTTTGAAATTTAAAATACATAATTATTACATAATTTTGCCGAGTCATTTCAAATTTTATGAAAATCGGATGAATAGATCAATAAAAGGGACAATCAAAAGGATTCCGCTACATTACGGTCAATGGGGAAAAAAGTTTCAAATGCATTTTAATCGTTTGAAATTTAAAACGTATATTTATTACATACTTTTGTCGAGTCATTTCAAATGTTATGAAAATCGGATGCATAGATCAATTACAGGGACAATCAAAAGTATTCGGTTACATTACGATCAATGCAAAGAAAAGTTTCAAATGCATTTTAATGGTGTTACACTCATTTGAACATAACAGAATTGGCATGAATCTTTGAAGTATGTACTAAAATATACATTCTGTACAATCTGTGATGCAAAGAATATTTATTATTAAATTACAGGGTCACACAAATATATTCCACTAAATAATGTTATACGGGAAAATATTGTTTGGAGCGTGTTTTAATTATATTAAACTACTTCACATTTTTTGAATAAGATATACGTTAATGAAGTATAATAAAAATTACTCCCTGCATATTTACGGAAACACAAAGATTTCGACCACTGTACTGCATTCAAAGTACGCTCTACTATATCATCAAGATCTGAATATTTTAAAACTTAGTTATCGCACGAACGCACCTCATTTGCTACGCTTTACGTGCAATTTCCAACTTGTTCCCTTTATCCTCATATCGGCATTCATATCGGCATTCATATCGGCATTCTATTCATCGGCATTCATCGACAGTCTATTAGCACATGTGTCGTATCATTACTTGGTTTTGTTTTCGAAGTATTAATCTTGATAGCTTCTCGTATTAAAGCATTATGCAAATTTTTACAGATTCCAATTTTTTTTACAAATTTTCTATTTTTGGGAGTGTCAGAAGGTTATTTTATCCCAGAGACGTATTTTTTTTAAATTATACTTTAGGTCTCTAACATGTACTTTCCTTCATTTATCTATTTTCTGTATGGTCACCACTATGTAATTTATTATTTCATTTTTCCCATTTAAGCCGCTATCAGATTCACCAACATTCCGTAAGACTTTTGAGCCAACTTTCTGGCTTCAAACTATATCACTTTCAAAAGCATGTAAAGATAGACAAATTTTGATCTGGATGTAACCTACAAATTATAAGCATTATTTATTGATAAATAATCTGTTAAATATTTTTTTGTTTGTTTGTTTTTCATTGAAACAATTCACTCAGAAATAAAGGATGTTTTAGTTAAAAATATAATTTTCAATCAGCAATCGAGTATAATTTTGAATCTAGCTGTTATAAAAAATGAAGAATTTTCTTTACTTAAATTATTATATTATATTATTATAATATAACTTGTTTACTTAATAAAAATAATTTTTGTCTTATTCATATAATCTACATTATCCAATTCACAATCAATATCATCGAAATAATAGATATAAAATTAATGAAGTCCGTGTTTTTAACTATTCCTTGATTAAGTTTGTAGTTTTGAATTTTTCGATAGATTCGAATTTCAGATATGACAAGATATCTTTAAATGTTCAACTACTTCTCTCCCCCCCCCCCCTTACCACGCTCAGAAAAAGAATTGTTATAATCTCAAAAATATGTGCTTAATTTCTTTTAGGTAGCTTTCATTACAAAAAGCTACCTATTGCAGCCGTCCGGAAGAAAGCACTTCCGAAAAATTTTGGGATATTTTCACCGATCATGACCCCCAGACCCCAGACCCCAGACCTCCGTTCAAATGTTGACATATATATATATATATATATGTATATATATATCTGATTTTTGTCATGCGATAACTAACGTATTTATGAACCGATTTGAATGAAACTTGGTATGTACATAGTATATACAAATGTCTCGACCGAGTTCGTTGGCCAGCATCATCCGCCATTTTGTTTCAAAATGGCGGCCATTTTAAATAAAAAAAATTAAAAATTTAAAATTAAATGCGAAAAAATTAAAAGTTGAAAAATATTTTTCATTTACTTGTTAGAACCTAAAACAACAATTCCAGAACACTTTTTATTTTGTCTATATCTTAAAAAATGATTGAGTTATAGCACCTGAATTTTTCTTATGGCTGACATTTTGAAACGATCTGATTTTTGTCACGTCATATCACGCGTATTTATATATCGATTTGGATGTAACTTGGTTTGTACATAATATATACTGAGGCCTGAATCGAGTTCGATACTCAGTTCCATCCGCCATCTTATTTCAAAATGGCGGCCATTTAAAATTTTTTATAAATTTTAAAATTTAAAATTAGGTACAAGAAAGTGAGAAATTGAAAAAGATTTTTCTTTTATGCATTTGACCTTGATACAAAGATTCCAGAGCATTTTTTGTTTTGTCTGTGTCTTAAAAAATGGCTGAGTTATCGCATATATTAATCGATTTCAATATGAGTGTGCATGTGCACCTGAATTAAGATTTCGACCAAGCTCATAATCAGATTCTACTAATTTGAGCTTAGTATTTTTGAATAATATAACTTAATTTAAAATAAATAAATAAATATATAAGTATATGAAAGCTACCTCTTCCTCCCGGCACTGCCTGAAGGACTATTAATAGATCTGTTACCCTGAATTTTTTGTTTTAACTCTTTTCGGCATAGGGCACAATATTGAAATGACAAAATGAATACTGAATTTTCATATTCTTTTTCTCATACATTATGAACGGAAACCACTTATACATGGTGTGCGGCAAATTAGACCCCGATTTCGAAACTGAATTTCTCAAAAACGAAGATTTATAGAATAATGCCGACAACGGTTTGTTTATTAGATAAGCTGTAAAAATATTATACAGATGTTTCGAACGGTGAATATTTTGAAAAGATTGTGTTCTGATTGCAAAGAATGCTTGACTTGACATTTTTCCTGCTTTATATCTCTTGCAGAGAACGAGTCTTTCGGCGTACAATCATTATCGATTTTTGGAATAACTTTTTTTGGAATTTGAGAAGTATTAAAACTTTAGTTCCAAAAACTGTTTAAATATGGCACTTTACGCCGAAAAATTCGTTCTCTGTAAGCAATCTAAAGCAAAAAAGATATCAAGTCAAGGATCTGTTCAAAGAATCAAGAATCTTTTAAAGAAATCTTTTCAAAATTGTGGTATTTTATACTTTTACTTTTCAGGTAAAACAGTAGATGGCGCCCCTTGTTTATTCCATGGAATTATGTAAGGAATATAATGTATCTGAGTTCCAGATAATTGTTCTGTGTTTACAATATGTGTATATGTCGTCTGTAGTGCCGTCAGTTTTATTAAATATGTTTGTGTGTAAAAATTCGCCCACCTCGATTATTTACTGAGTGCTGTTTTATATCTTAAGTTAAGATGTTTAAAGACAGTATAATGGCGACGAGATGTTAAAATTTTCTACCGTAAAAATTTTAAAGGAATAACGGCGCGCCAAATAGAAATGGCTCCTTCTTTCGTTTTTGAGTTCGACGATTATTCAAGGTAACAGCGGCTTTCCAGAATATATCAGCATCTATAAAACAAGGGGGTGGTAAGTACATTGAATTTTAAAGTACTTTTTTTTTCCTGTCTTGTTCCATAAAAAATACGATGTTCTCATTTAAAGAATTTGATGATAAAGTCGAAACATTTCAGGCTTATATTAAACGCCTGGAGCAGAATTTTATTCTGAATGAATTAAAAGAGGAAAAAAAAGTTGCGGCCCTTTTATCTTGCATGGGTCCTAAGCTTTATAATTTATTGAGTAATTTATGTTTCCCGAAACAATGTGAAACATTAAAATATTCTGATATTGTTGACATATTGATAAAGCATCTAAGCCCCGCCCCCAACAAATTTATTGAAAGAATAAAATTTCGTAAGTGTTACCAAAATGAGTCGGAATCAGTTCAAGATTTTGCAGCTCGATTAAAGAAAAATACAACTTTTTGTTGTTTTACGGGTGATACATTAAATGAAAATTTATTGGAACAATTTTTACGCGGTTTGAAAAGCGAAAGCATTCAAAATAAATTGATTACGCAAGTAGAGGATTTAACTTTTGAGAAAGCAGTTGAAAAAGCGTTATCCTTACACAATGTAGATATTGAAATTTCTGAAATTAAAAATAAAAATTTCAGTATTAATAAAATTTCAAATTCAAAGATTGTACTCCCAAAGAAATTTTCTAACGATTGTCAGAAGTCAAATGTCAACAATCATGTAAATAATACAATTCCTGAAGCAAATAAAAGTAAATTAAAATGTTATAGATGTGGAAATACTTCTCATCTAGCCAATTCATGTAGATTTATTAATGCTACTTGTAAAATTTGTAAGAAAAAAGGCCACATTGGAAAAGTATGTCGAAGTAAAACTTTCCAAAAACACGTAAATTCGGTAGATACAGTAAATGTATTAACTATAAAAAATACAGGTGCAAATCCTATTAAATTATCTGTGTTAATTGAAAATAAAGCCAGAGCGGATATGGAATTGGACACCGGTTCGGGAATTTCGGCTGTTCCTTTAAAAAGATTTCGCAGAATTTTTCCTGATTATAAAATATTCCCCCCAGATGTTCAGTTAAAAACTGCAACTGGTGAAATTTTTAAACCTGTAGGTTATGTTGACGTAAATGTTACTTATGAAAATAAAACAGAAAAGTTAAAATTATATTTGATAAAAGAAGATACTTTTCCATTATTATTTGGCCGCGATTGGGCCTCTGCATTCGATATTTTTCCACATAATTTAAGATATGTTTATGTTAATGAGACTGTAAATTATTCTGATAAATTACAAGAATTGTTAAATGATTTTTCTGATTTGTTTTCTGATAAAGTAGGGGAAATTAAAGGGTTAAAGGCAGAGCTTTACCTTGAAAAGGATGCTACACCCATATTTTGTAAGGCTAGGACTGTTACTTATGCACTACGTGATGCAGTCAATGAGGAATTACAAAGATTACAAGAAGCAGATATAATTAAATCAGTTACAAATAGCAAGTGGGCAACCCCGATTGTTCCAGTGGTAAAATCTAATGGTAAAATACGCTTATGTGGAGACTTTAAAGTCACATTAAATAAATATCTGAAAGTAGAAAAATATCCCTTGCCTAAAATAGAGGATATGTTAGCTACTTTAAGTGGTGGTGTTCATTTTACAAAAATTGATTTAAATCAAGCATACCTCCAATTGCCCGTTGATGAGGAATCCCAGGAATTATTAACCATTAATACACCTAAAGGATTATTTCAGTTTCTTAAATTACCAATGGGTCTTAGTAGTTCTCCTGCTATATGGCAAAGAAAAATCGAACAAATTTTAAGTGGAATTGGGGGAATTACAATTTTTATTGATGATATAGGAATAACTGGGGAAACGGACGAAATTCATTTGCAAAGGTTAAAGCAAGTATTAGAAAGGTTGAGAAATTATAATATTCGGATAAATAAGGAAAAATCATTCTTCATGGCAGATGAAATTACTTATTGTGGGTATAAAGTGGATAAACATGGTATTCATAAAACACCAGATAAAATAGAAGCAATTGTAAATGCCCCTAAGCCAGAAAATGTTTCCCAGGTAAAAGCATTTCTTGATCTTGTAACTTATTATGCAAAATTTGTACCGAATTTATCGACAATTGCACATCCTTTGAATAATTTGCTTAAAAAGAATGTGAAGTTCAACTGGTCTTACAAATGTGATCAAGCGTTTAAAAAAATTAAAAGAGAAATTACTTCGGACAGAGTGCTGACGCATTTCAATCCTAAATTACCTTTAATCTTAGCTACGGATGCTTCTCCATATGGTATCTCTGCAGTTCTTTCGCATGTGATGCCAGACAAGACTGAAAAGCCTATTGGATTTGTATCCAGAACCTTGAATAATGCCGAAAAACGGTATAGTCAAGTAGATAAGGAGGCATTAGCAATAATATTTGGTGTTAAGAAATTTTTTCAATATTTGTACGGTAACAGATTCACTTTGTTTACTGATAGTAAACCATTAGTTTCAATTTTTTCACCTTCTAAAAGTATTCCTGTTTTATCAGCTGCTAGAATGCAAAGATATGCCATATATTTACAAACGTTCCAGTATGACATTCGCTATAAGAAAACTACTGAACACGGTAATGTCGATGCACTCTCACGTCTTCCATTACGTAGTGAAGATTTACCCCACGAATATAATTCAAATGAGGGACTTGATGAATCGGAAATCATTCAAATAAATCAACTTTCTGTTTTACCTTTAAATGCTAAATCTATTGCTTCAGCTACAAAAACCGATCCTCCTTTGCGACAAATTTTTCATCACCTCATTTCTGGTTCAGAAATTCCTAAGAATTTACTTTTTGGTGGTAAACAAGAAGAATTTACTCTTCAGCATGGTTGTATTTTAAAAGGTTGTAGGGTAGTTATCCCAGAAATCCATCGACAACAAATATTAAAGGAATTACATTTTGGTCATTTTGGTATAGTGAAAATGAAATCTTTAGCCAGTAGTTTTGTATGGTGGCCAGGAATAGACCATGATATTGAAGATATTGCAAGAAATTGCTCTATTTGTGTAAATTTGAAAAATAACCCTCCCAAAGTTGATACACATCAGTGGGAATGGCCTACTGCTCCATGGCAGAGAATTCATATTGATTATTTTGGCCCTGTTAACGGTAAAATGCTTTTGTTAGTGGTTGATGCTTATAGTAAATGGCCAGAAGTATTTATAGTTCCTAGTACAACTTCAGAAAATACAATTATTTGTCTTTCTTCTCTCTTTGCACGATACGGTTTTCCTATTTCTTTGGTATCAGATAATGCTAGGCAGTTTACATCTGAAGAGTTTGAAATATTCTTAAAAAGTCATGGTGTAAAACATAAGTTTAGTGCACCGTACCATCCATCTACAAATGGACAGGCTGAGAGATATGTGCAAACGGTCAAACGTGGATTAAAAGCCTTAGCGTCTGAACCAGGTACTTTACAAATGAAGCTGAATAACTTTCTTATGCAGTACAGGAAGATGCCACATGTTACAACGGGGGAAAGTCCTGCATCTTTATTTCTAAAGCGTCACATAAGAACAAACATAGATTTGATCGTGCCGAATGTTGCAAATTTTGTTCATGAAAAGCAAACTGCAAGGAAATCTAAAGTTAAAGTAAAAGAATTTGAAATCAACCAGAAAGTAGCTGTAAGAAATTATATTCCAGAAGCCAAATGGAAAATTGGTCGAATCGTAGCAAGAGAAGGAAAATTACATTACAGAGTTCAAGTTGGTTCAAATATTTGGAAAAGGCATGTGGATCAAATAGCTAATGTAGGGGAAGATATTTCTTTAACTAATGATCCAAATTCAGAAGAAAATGTCACAGAAAATTTGAGAAGCGAAAATGCAAAGGTGAAGCAAGATGATTTTCCACCCTTACAGTCAAGTTTCACAGATCCGCAAACAGTTGACTCGCATGTTCCAGTTGCTCCAGATCCTACTCCAACTGACTTTGATAATCCTGATTCTTCGAGTTCTAATTCAGCTAACTCTGATAATATTCTCCAAAAACCGTCGGTTCCTACTAGTGCTACAGTTGATGCTCCTGAACATGTAAAAACTAATTCTTCTTCTTCTCCACAGGTACTTAGAAGGTCCAGAAGACATCGAAGAGCTCCTGACCGACTTCATTACTAAGTGGGGAAGAGCTGTGGTATTTTATACTTTTACTTTTCAGGTAAAACAGTAGATGGCGCCCCTTGTCTATTCCATGGAATTATGTAAGGAATATAATGTATCTGAGTTCCAGATAATTGTTCTGTGTTTACAATATGTGTATATGTCGTCTGTAGTGCCGTCAGTTTTATTAAATATGTTTGTGTGTAAAAATTCGCCCACCTCGATTATTTACTGAGTGCTGTTTTATATCTTAAGTTAAGATGTTTAAAGACAGTATAAAAATATTCACCGTTCGAAACTTCTGTAGAATATTTTTTCAGCTTACCTAAAAAGCTAACTGTTTATTGCATAATTCTATCAATCTTCGCTTTTGAGATTTTTTTTTTTTTTTTTAAACCGTAGTCTTATTTGCTGGACACCCTGTACCTTTTAAAACATTTGATTTTGCAAGACTATTTGTGTAAAATAAAACTCATTAATTATTAATTTCTGATTCAGAAAAATGCTAATTATTTCCATTAAATATTTCCTGAATTTCATCCCTACACCCGCTTCAAAAAAAAAAAAAAAAAAAAAAAAAAAAAAAAAAAAAAAGGAAAAGAATAAAAATGATTAAAAGAGAGAAGGTTAGAATATGAATTAAAAATCATTAATATTATTTCATCTTTCTTTATAAAATTTTTCCGATACCATCTCCCATGCCTCCAATACCCTTATTCTTAAATTATTATTAATTAAACTCCTCACAGTGTTAGTAGTTAATCGAAAAATAAAAAATATTTTAGTATCTCATAAAAATATTAATTATACTATATAATACACAATTTCTGTTGTTATTGTGGCATTTAAGAATCAAATTGGAACTTCGTGTAATGGAACACTGAATCACAAGGGGTTAACCTAAAACAATTGCTAAGATTTGCCGAGATGACATAAAGTTATGTGACAATATTTTTATATAAGGAAATTTTTCTTGAGAAATATAATTTTTTTCAAAATCTGTGAATTTAATGTTTGACAATTTCATATTTATTAAAGTGATTTTGTGAGTTATGTATTAAATTATTAATACTATCTATAATACAGTGCACTTCACCAATTAATACAAACATTTTATATTTTTATATGTTATATTATTTCCTTTAAAGAAAAATGTAAGTTATTTTACATTGTTAAAAAAAGAAAGAAATTACGATTTTTGATCAAAATGATTTCCCATTTTAGAATTCGTGCTTTGAAATCGTCGTTGTATAAAATGTTTATTTTTCCAAACCTACAAGACTTTTTACTGTTATTTTAAAAGTCCAGTTACGATAGATAAACTTTTCCATTTGCTGAAATGTCCGGTTTTCTATTTTAAATCTTTTGTACTATTTTTTTTCAATCGAACTATAAAGACGGAAATTGTTTTCCTCTGGGAGATAAAAAAGAAGTTATTTTAAATTTTGAAGTTTAGAAAAAGGAAATTATTGCTTCCTCGTGTTTTTTTATGTATAGTCAAGAAGACTAGGTTACTTTTCCTATTTTAATAAAGAAAAAAAATCTGAGAGTTTAGAAAAACACACGTGTTGTGTGGTATAGACTGTATGACCAATCATGATCAGCCACGCGAAATTTTAGACGATTTGTTAAATATCTAGAAAAATACACGAGGGATTATCGTGAAACTTCAGATGTATAAAAACCATAGTAGACGTGACATATTTTTTGCGATTTTTATTCCTGAAGCACAATAGGAACAATAAACAAATTCAGTGAAAACGAATTGGATTACCCTGAAAGAGAAATCTCGCAAATGCATCGAAGCTGTAGAATATGATTGAGAGACTTCTTGCTTTACACTGTATTTTTTTAATAGGATATAATGTATACACGCGGGTAATTTAAAATTTCTATAAAACAATCCCAAATTTTATGAAATGTTTTGCTTATAATTTGCAGATATCTCCAATGCTGTCAAAGTGGGCATTTTGAGTTGAATTTCACTTAAGGTGATTCTGATAAAACCAGCTCTTATGGAAAAAATGAAATTAATTTTTTTTTCAAAAGTGGCTTTATAACTTGTTAAATCGAGTTTTATCTCTAATCATATTTTATTATTTGTTGCTAAAATGAGCATTTATCTTTGAAATCTACCTCCGCCTATAGGCCAAGTCGACAGGGATATTTTTAGATGTCGATTACGCCGATTGGTGCTTAATTAATTTTTTATGTACTTTTACATTATTAAATATTTGTTTTGAGCGTAAAATATGTTGCTTGTTTGTCAAATTACATCCACTGAACTTATTAGATGCTTTGGATTAAATTTAAAATTAATATTAAGAATAATTCGAAAACAACAGAACATGTTCTAATTTACATTTACCCATTTAAAATAGCTACTCATTAAATTTAAATTTTAAAATACTTTAAAAGTTAAGCTTATTAAAAGCAGCTAAATGCGATATTTTCATAAGAATATCATCAAGACATTTACGTTTGTAATGCTATTCATAAAATATTCTGCAATGTTAGAAGTCAATTCGTTAAACTTTTTTTATGCATCTTCTAAACAATCCTTAATCACTACATTATTTAAGTTGCGTTTTCAACTATAAAAATAATACTTTATTTATATCGTGTGCATTTTTAAAAGGAAATTGCATTTCCTTGTTTAAATTAATGACAAATTCATTTCTCTTAAACTGCACTCTGCCATTTCTGACAATTAATACTTTTTCTTTTAGAAAAGATCGTCGGTCAAAATTCTTTATTTTTTAATTCAGTTACTGAAAATGATTTCCTTAATGGAATTAATTCTTTAAAACTGTTGCGAAATTCTATGAATTTTTTCCTGTAATTTATTTTGTGTGGTAATTTTATGAAGAGCATTAAAAATATGTGTTTATGCAGTCATTTCTACTGCGGTATTTTTAATCTCGGGTATAAAGAATTTAATTAGTGTTCTTAGAGAAATAAACAAATTATTTGAATGCATTTAATATCACATTATGAAAATGAACTGCATTCTTAAATATGTAGTATTTAACCATATTCATTTGAAATTATTTTTATTATATAAAACATTTTTTTTATATTTATTAAATTCTATAAATTCATATAAAACACAGGTTATGTTTATTAATACTAAAGTATTAATTGTTGATGTAATTTTTTTGACACTTTATTTTTTAAAAACTTGTTTGGCATTCATTGCCTTGATTTGATGTTTATGACAAAGAAAAAAACTCACTTTATTATTAACTTCTAATACTTTGGTTGAAAATTGTGTAAAGTGCAGCGATTACACTGGTCAACAGCTGTTTTGGTGCCGGGGTATTTTTAGCTGATTTTATATGAATTTGATGTCCTGAATTCAAATATGGCATTAGTTTTTCTCCATCAGCTCAGTTTTTTAAGATAAACAATTTTTTGTGAAATATATGTTTCATTATTTTAAGGTAAATCTATGTATTAAAAAATGTATGTAAAAATAAAATGAATACAGGATTTTTATTTTTTATAATTCACAAATGTTAGTTTTTATTATTATGATATACACATATTTAAATAATAATTTTTTAATTATATTGTACAAATATTTTTACTCACAAAAATAGAGAAAAACGTCACTGATGAAACTGATACTCATTGAATGCTTCGGAAGCTTCTTTTCCGTGACATTCTGGAATATATTTTAGAACAGTGTCTTTTTAAACGTAAACTGTAATCTGAAACTCTTTGCATATCTCATCTTTTTTGGTAGCGGTCCTCCATAGTCTTAATATTGTGGTGAAATCTTTCGGGATGTTTATCACTTGTGCCTTCTTTATTTTCAAGAAAATGCTCTAAGTGGCAATGTAAATAGTGCACTTTAATGCTTCTAGTACACCCAAGAGATTTAAAACTATTATGCTTTTTATTTACCAGTTCTACATAGATTTCTCCTTTGCATTTGCCCGGAATGTTTTTGTGAACTGCCACAAAAAAAAGTCCAGGCTTTTTATTGAGCCTCATTCGTTGAATTTACGAAAGCAGGATCCTTAATCAGTTGTCTTATTTGTTGTTCGTTAAACATTCCTGCTTTAATATCTTCATAACTCAATTCGGGTGTTTTTAACTTATATATGCAAATCATAACCCGTTCTTATGGAGAATTTACACAAAATGCTTCATAGGACAGAGCTTGATATGCAGTGCAGAAAGTATGATTTTCTTTCGCCCAACTAAAGTGTTATTAATGACATTCCTTTCTCCAACATTCATGTTTTCTTTCTTAGGCCTCTCTTTTCTAATCTAGTGGTGTGTTTTATCCCTGCTATCCCAAAAATAGAAAAACAATAGTATTTTGTGTAACTTCTTTGCTGTCCAAGGACAATCATCTGGAGAATATTAAGGAAGAACCAATTTTTCTAACAGTCCTCTAAATTCATGACAAAATACAAAATTGTTTTTTTAAGAGAAGTAGGGTAGTAGACAATTTTGTCTTGTGTGATAAAATGTAAGTTTGGCTCTTTGTTCTAATAAATTTTTGTCTTTTAATCTTGAAACCAACCAGTAATTCAGAAGCTTCTTTTAAAACATTGAAATCTCTTTTGAAATCATTTAAATCAACTTGGTTGAAAAATTTAGGCATTGATGACGTCTCCGCATAATCACTGTTACCTTCACAGCTATCTAAAAGATGATCAGAAGGACAATATTCATCCTCACTAAGCTCTGGTAGCTGATGAAACGTTGGGATCAGTAGTTCATCTGAGTGAGGAAGTGGGGGTCTTGAAGACACTAAATCAGGATAAGTTTTCTTATTACAATTGTTTCGATTAATTCAAATAGTATTCCAGTGCTAGGTAGAAATAATAGTCATAGAAATGGTTTTGGAGTTCTCTCCAAACCATTGGTAAACCGAATTTGAGACTTATTCTCTTCCGTCAGCTCACTGTCATAAATGCTCTGTACAAGTTTTACAGACCTGTTGCGGTGCGCAGATTTTATCCTGATCACCAAGTCTAACCCCAAAGTATCCAATATAAGCTCTCTTTACAAAGTCAGTAACATATTTTCTGTGTTCTTTCAATTTTTATTCTCCGCATATGTAGCAAAACTTATCTGGATGATTTATACATTTTTTTCTACTTGAACTCATTTAAATTCCATTGTACAACGCAAACACAACAATCTACAACACTACGAGTTTTACGTTAAATTGATACGAATTCTACCTTAAACACAAATATTATGGAAGTTCAAAAACTTTAGAAAGTCAAAGAAAGCCAGTTTTGTTTCCATGGAGCAAAATCTGAAACTAACCTTATCTCTTGGAGGCTTTTACATTTGGCTTTATGGATGAGCTGCGCGAAATCATTAGGATGCGCAGATCTTCAGTTTTGCTTGCACATTTCTTTTTTTTTCATGATCTTGTGGTATTTCAACGTCCTTCTAATCGCCTTGAGCGTCGTTACAGGGCTATGTATCATAAGGTCAGTTTAAGTGTTCAAGGTCACTTTAGTTCTAAAAAATCTTTAGTTCGCTTTGCATATCTAAAAAAGTAGAGATGATAGAGAAAAACTGATTGCATATTTGGAATCAGCGTCCCAAAAATATCCAAAATCAGTTGTAAAATCTCAGGCACCAAAAAAAAAAAAAAAAAAAAAAAAAAAAAAAAAAAAAAAAAAAATTTTTTTGGCCTGTGTTATCAATATATATATATATATATACAGGGTGATTCCAAATTTTTTTTACAATAAAAGAGGGGTGATAGTACACATCAAGACAAACAATATTAAATAGGAGACCAAGGGTCCAAAACGTTTTCCTAAGGAAATAGCCGCCATTAAAGTTTAGGGACCAAAATTTCAAATAAACATAAAAAACGGAAAAATCGGTCGATTGATTTGCGGTTTTCACTAAAATTATTCTTTATGTCGGCACTTTCTTGAAATTAAATTATAAAGATAAATTTCAAAAAATGCCGATAGAGGGCGCTTTAGACTTTGGAGTAACGAAACACTCTTTTTTGGCGTTATTTTTGCATCTTATTAAATGATTTCGTAAGCTTAGACTTGAACTTAAATTTTGAGCTCAAAATCTGAATAGCTGGGAGTCGTTAAGTAGACAAACTTAGCTGTGTTCAGAGGGTTCAAATTTCAAATAATCATAAAAAACGGAAAAAATTGGTCGATTCGTTTGCGGTTTTTGCTAAAACTAATTTTTAAATCAGCAGTTTTCTTGATCAATCAGTGTTTTCTTGAAAAAAATTTTTAAAGATAAATTTCAAAAAATGCCGATAGAGGGCGCCTTAGACTTTGGAGTAGCGCACAACTATTTTTAACTGTTATTTTTTTAATCTCATTAAATGCTTTCAAATGCATAGACTTAAATTTTTGGCTGAAATTCTGAATCGTTATGAGTGTTTAAGTAGCTAAAAATTGAATTGTGTTCGAGGAGGAAAGAGGTTTAAATTTCAACTCCTGAACAAACTTCAGTTTGCGCTTCTTAACTCCTCATAACGATTCAGAATTTGAGCTCAAAATTTAAGTTTAAATCTAAGCTTCCGAGAACATTTAAAATGCTTTTGCAAGCATTTAATTAGAACCAAAAAATAATGGTTAAAATGAATTGTTGGTTACTCTGAAGTTTAAGGCGCCCTCTAACCGAATTTTTTGAGATTTATCTTTAAAAATTATTTTCAAGAAGATACTGACTTAAATAATAGTTTTATTTTAAACCGCAAACGAATCGACCAATTTTTTCATTTTCTATAATTACTTTATGTTTGAACCTCCCCCTCCCCCTTGAACACAGTTCAGTTTGTGCTACTTAACCACTCCCTACTATTCAGATTTCGAGCTCAAAATTTAAGTTTAAGTCTAAGCTTCCGAAATCATTTAAAGATGCAAATAATTCGGCAAAAAATAGTTGTTCGTTACTCCAAAGTCCCTCTGCAAAGCGCCCTCTATCGGCATTTTTTGAAATTTATCTTTATAATTTATTTTCACGAAAATACTTAAATAAAGAATAGTTTTAGTGATAACCGCAAATCAATCGACCAATTTTTCCTATTTTTTTAATCATTTGAAATTTGAACCCTCTGAACACAGCTCAGTTTGTGTTACTTAACCACTCCCAACTACAGATTTCGAGCTCAAAATTTAAGTTTAAGTCTAAGCTTCCGAAATCATTTAAAGATGCAAATAATTCGGCAAAAAATAGTTGTTCGTTACTCCAAAGTCTAAAGCGCCCTCTATCGGCATTTTTTGAAATTTATCTTTATAATTTATTTTCACGAAAATACTTAAATAAAGAATAGTTTTAGTGATAACCGCAAATCAATCGACCAATTTTTCCGTTTTTTTTTAATCATTTGAAATTTGAATCCTCTGAACACAGCTCAGTTTGTGTTACTTAACCACTCCCAACTACAGATTTTGAGCTCGAAATTTAAGTTTGAGTGTAAACTTACGAAAACATTTAATGAGATGCAAAATATACCGGCAAAAAATAGTTGTTCGTTACTCCAAAGTCTAAAGCACCCTCTATCGGCATTTTTTGAAATTTATCTTTATAATTTAATTTCAAGAAAATGCCGACATAAAGAATAATTTTAGTGAAAACCGCAAATGAATCGACCGATTTTTCCGTTTTTTATGTTTATTTGAAATTTTGGTCCCTAAACATTAATGGCGGCTATCTCCTTAAGAAAACGTATTGGACCCTTGGTCTCCTATTTAATATTGTTTGTTTTGATGTGTACTATCACCCCTCTTATACTGTAAAAAAATTTTGGAATCACCCTGTATATATACGGGGTGTCCCTAAACAAATAGTATATACGCTAGGGGGTGATAGAACGCATCAAGACGAGTAATATTAAATGGGAAACCAAGGGTCTCAAACGTTTTCCAAAGGAGATAGCCGCCATTAAAGTTTGGGGTCCAAAATTTCAAATACACATAAAAAACGGAAAAATTGGTCGATTGATTTGCGGTTTTCACTAAAATTATTCTTTATGTTGGTATTTTCTTGAAAATAAATTATAAACATAAATTTCGAAAAATGCCAATAGAGGGCGCTTTAGACTTTGAAATAATGAAAAACTATTTTTTGCCGTGATTTTTTGCATCTCATTAAATGGTTTCGTAAGCTTAGACCTAAACTTAAATTTTGAGCTCAAAGTCTGAATAGTTGGAAGTGGTTAAGTAGCACAAACTTAACTGTGTTCAGAGGGTTTAAATTTCAAATGATTATAAAAAACGGAAAAATTGGTCGATTGACTTGCGCTTTTCACTAAAATTATTCTCTATGTCGGTATTTTATTGAAAATGAATTATAAAGATAAATTTCGAAAAATGCCGATAGAGGGCGCTTTAAACTTTGGAGTAACGAACAACTACTTTTTACGTTATTTTTTGCATCTGATTAAATGTTTTCGTAAACTTAGACTTAAACTTAAATTTTGAGCTCAAAATCTGAATAGTTGGGAGTGGTTAAGTAGCGCAAACTGTGTTCAGAGGGTTCAAATTTCAAATGATAATAAAAAACGGAAAAATTGGTCGATTCGTTTGCGGTTTAAAATAAAACAATTCTTTAAGTCAGTATGTTCTTGAAAATGAATTTTAAAGATAAATTTCAAAAAATTCTGTTAGAGGGCGCCTTAAACTTCAGAGTAATCAACAACAAATTTTAAACGTTATTTTTTGCATCTAATTAAATGCTTTCTAAAACTTGTTAAATGTTTTCGAAATCTTAGATTTAAACTTAAATTTTGAACTCAAATTCTGAATCGTTGGGAGGGGTTAAGAAGCGCAAACTGAAGTGTGTTCAGGAGTTGAAATTTAACCGCCCCCCCCCCCTTGAACACAGTTCACTTTTGCGCTTCTTAAACACTCGTAACGACTCAGAATTTGATTTCAAAATATAAATCTAAGCATTTGAAAGCATTTAATGAGATTTTTAAAAAAAACTGTTAAAAATAGTTGTATCTACTGCAATGTCTAAGGTGCCCTCTATCGGCATTTTGTGAAATTGATCTTTAAAATTTATTTTCAAGAAAACACTGATTTAAAGAGTAGTTTTAGCAAAAACTGCAAATGAATCGACTAATTTTTCCGTTTTTTTTTATAGTTTTCAGTGTTGTTTGAAATTTAAACCCTCTGAACACAGTTCAGTTTGTGCTACTTAACCACTCCCAACTATTCAGATTTTGAGCTCAAAATTTAAGTTTAAATCTAAACCTACGAAACCATTTAAAGATATGCAGAAAATAACGGCAAAAAATAGCATTAGGATGGATTATTTCGTTAATCCAAAGTCTAAAACGCCCTCTTTCGGCATCTTTTGAAATTTATCTTTATAATTCATTTTCAATAAAATACCGACATAAAGAATATTTTTAGTGAAAAAATCAAATCAGTCAACCAATTTTTCCGTTTTTTATAATCATTTGAAATTTAAACCCTCTGAACACAGTTAAGTTTGTGCTACTTAACTTCTTCCAACTATTCAGATTTTGAGCTCAAAATTTAAGTTTAAGTCTAAGCTTACGAAACCATTTAATGAGATGCAAAAAATCACAGCAAAAATAGTTTTTCATTACTTCAAAGTCTAAAGCGCCCTCTATCGGCATTTTTCGAAATTTATCTTTATAATTTATTTTCAAGGAAATACCAACATAAAGAATAATTTTAGTGAAAACCGCAAATCAATCGACTAATTTTTCCGTTTTTTATGTGTATTTGAAATTTTGGACCCCAATCTTTAATGGCGGCTATCTCCTTTGGAAAACGTTTGGAACCCTTGGTTTCTTATTTACTATTACTCGTCTTGTTCTGTTCTATCACCCCCTAGCGTATGTACCATTTGTTTAGGGACACCCTGTATATAACAAAGCCCGGAAAGTATTTCTAAAGATTGCAATAAATGTGCAAGATTTTGCTGAAATTTTTAAATTATAGCACTTACCTAGGCTTACTGGAACAAAAATGCGCATAAACGCATAGTACTCATAAGAATTTAGAGTTCTGATTAGTTTTGGAGGATTGGGTAAATTTATCTCCCCCGCAATGTACCCCTATTCTGTGGTCACAAATGGATATATAAGTGATAAAGCGATTTTCCGTAAAACGACACTTATGAAACTGTTTGTGTAGCGAGATGCACCTATGACAGATTTATTAATGGGACAAAACGCAAAATTGATTTTTGTGAGGTGCCTCACTTTTCTTGCTGGTGAGCAATATGATTACTTAATGTGAGTTTAAATGCTATTAATTTAGTCCTGTTACGTTAACTATAAATCTAAAAATGATATTCTATTCGATATGTTCAGAATAGAAATACTGGTTGATTTCGTTGTTACCGTAACTCAATGATTGTTCTATGTTGTATTTTATATATCTTATTAATTTTTTAAATATTTTTATTCTTAAAACTTAAATTTATTGTTTTCAGATAAAAGTATGATATTTTTATGATAGTATATTTTCAAATAATGAAACGAGTTTTGATTTTTTTAAAAGTATTTTTTTTAAGCGGAGGTGTTAAAATATAATCTTTTAAGACTATACATTATTAATTTGAAGGATTTAAGAAATTTGTGCAGTTTTGAAAATTTACCACAGAACAACATCAATAACATTACATTTCTCCTACCTTATTTTGAAGGTCACTGTGCACATTGCATGAATTAAGGGGACAGTGGACCTTTGAAGCAAAGGTCGATTTTGCTTCGACCTTTGAGCAAAATCGTCGCAAAAAAGGTCTATTTCTATGGTATAATAGTACCAAAACATTTTTTTTTCTTTTTAAAATATCATTTATGAAGGTTTTAAGAAGTGAATATTAAAGGTCTTATCTATATACTTTAAATACGTTTTTCACAAAACTAATTTTTGCAGCGTTTTTAGATTTTTGAAATGCTTCTTGCGACGTAATTTTTGATCGATATTTATGAAATTGATAAGTAACCATCCTGATATAGTTTAGAAAGAAATTCTGTAAGCCTTTAAAAATGTGTATTCATTAAGATAGAGAAATTTGATCTTTCACTTATTAAAAAGCAAAATTTTGATGAAAACCGATATGAAATTTAGAAAAAAAATCTATAAAATATTAATTATTCAAGAGATTAAAAAATGATACAGAAATTTAATAGAGTTTTAAATGATAAAAATGCAGAAGCAAGAAAATAGCTCAAAAATTAAGATACGAGTAGCATTTTAAAACTTAGTTTAAAAATTTAACATATTTTTTAAAAATTTAAAAATTTTAATAAGATTGGAAACTTTTTTGAAGGTGATGTATATACTTTTGGTGAATTGTATATGTGTTCAAAATTTCATACTGATATGATGAAAAAAAATTATCGTCCATCGTCCCCATAAAGAGAAAAACTTATAACTTGTTCCAATCATTTTTATACATTATATTTTGTTAAGTACATAAATTTGTGAAAGGGGAAAAAAGTATTAATGTAGTATATGGGAAATGATATTTATTCAACAGTCTTTGTTCTTATTTTGATATTAAATATTACATATGATCTTCGTGACATACAAAAATTCGCATTTATCTTACAAAAATTTTAGGTTATTTGGCATTCACTATACAAATATCCTTCCACGAGACTAATGATGTACATTTTTGTTTCGTAATTGTCTCCTAAATAATTATGAAATTGCATTGTTAAATACTCTCAAACTATTGTAATTACTTATGTCGGAAATTTAATGGAACAATATGCTAAAATTTTCATTTGAATTTTAAACAAGTGTAATTGCGTGCTCTTTATCGTCTTAAGGTAATTAAGGTTAATAGTAAAACGCATAATTTTACTGGATTGAGATTCTGTTTCTTACATATTAACATGCTTGATCTAGAAACACAAATAATTTTGTTTTGGTATCAGTAAGTTGTTGAGTAATCTCTAAAATTTTCTAAAATATATTTATTGTCTTTTCCATAAACTGTATGTTTTCTTGTAATTATTAACATGGGAGTATATATTTTTAGAAATTCTTTATAATTAAGTACATAATTATATAATTTTAAGTATATTATAAATAATTTTAATAAGTACATAAATGTTTTTAAATGTTTTAGAGCTATAATAAGAACATATTTTGGCAATTAAAGTAAGATGCTGTTTTTGGACCAGTAATTAAAGTATATTAGTCATTTTCTTTTAATTTCATTTTTGACTACTCACAGAAAGAATCATACATATTAAAACGATAAGAAAATTTTTTCAGCATACTTAAAACTGGTCTCTACGCATGCGCGAGCAAGTCATTCGGTTTTACTCATCATTTTAGGGCATTCAGCTTTCACTTATTTCGCAAAACGCAATATCTTCGCTTTTTCTGCCTTCACGGCAAACAGCGCATGCGCAGAAATCCGAGAACCAATGGGAAAATATTGTATTTATTGTCTGTATACGAATAAGAAATAAATAACGCTAATGACCGAACCGACTATATGAATTTCGCATAATCGACTTAGTAATAAACTTTTATGATTTATCAGTTCACGCCAATAAAATGGAAAGATGCTCTAAATGTATTTTATTGACATATAAGGGGGTATATTTATAAGGGGATAATCTTTGTATTTGCATTCATGCTTCCAGTGCGTTAAGCTCACTTGTGTCTGCCTATGCTTCAAATATAGAGATGTGTTACAAGTTTGGGGGCTTATGTTGTGCAATAATACATGTTTGTTCTATGCATGTATTCCAGTTTACCTGATGTATTTCACTCTACGCTCATTTGAAAAAGGTTAAAAAATTGTGTGATGCATTAGTGCATGTGTGTGATGCATTTGGATGTTTGTGTATACTCAATTCAAAGGTTTAAATAGATCGAAGGATTTTAAGAGATTCAATGTTGTCTACAATAAGGTAATTTTAGTTATCCATTTTCATTCATGCATGTCTTGCTCTTTTGCATGGTCTGTTGGTAAATATGTGTGACAAAAATTTTAAAGTTTCCAACAAATCTCATACAGGGATTGTTGCTTATGCACTGCATAAAATTCCAATGTTTTTTCATGACATGGAAATCGATACAGGGTATCTGAATACATATGTATTGTGTGTGTGTGTTTTTTTTTTTTTTTTTTTTTTTTTTCATTTAGTACTGTTTTTTTTTTTCAATTTTTTTGCTGATTTAGAAAATATGCCTCATGGTTTATAGATTCCAAGGATTTATGTGTTTTGAATACCACTATTTCAGTTCAATTACATTTTCTTTATATATTTAAATATTTAAATGTAAAATTAAGGCAAATATTAATTTTCTTGAAATGTAATGGTATTCAAATTTTGGATTTCTTGGCATTTTATATAGGAATTTTAACTTTTTTTTTCAATAGGCATGTTTGAATATAGCGTTTTTTTAATTATAAAATCTTATCTTTTAGAAAATAAAAAGTAGCGTTGGAAATGTTTGACAAAACCCCTTAAATTTGGTACTTTTAAGTTAGCACAGCACAGCATATTGTTATTACCTATTTGTAGACAGCATTGAATCTTTTAAAATGCTTCGATCTATTCAAACCTTTGAATTGAGTTAATATTACTGCTAATAACAAAGTACAAAGCGGTAATAACAACATTCGTCATAATGTTGTCATTTAAATATAAGCACAAATATCAATAGTAAAGAATGAATTACGATGGTAATTTTGTCATCATAGTGTATATGAAGGCATTTTATATGAAATTAGAAATGAATAATGAATGTAATTTATAATTTATCCATATCATGTCCCCAGCAGCAGAATTTTTTCAGCAGTCTGCAACACAAGTAGAAATTTAAAAACAGTCTGCAGAACGTAAAGACTAATGTCCTTTTTTCAATCTCTTGCATTATGTTACAAGTATTTGTGATTCACATAAAAAGAAAGTACTTTTAAAATTGAACTACATTTAACCTCAGAATTTTTAATACCATCCTTCATTGCCGAAACAGGGAGAAAATCCATTCCAGCACTTTCCACACTTTTTCCACAATCGTTTGAAATTGCAGTTGAGAAAATTTTTTGTTTTCTCACAATTTTTTGCTGTTTTTTTCACGATCTGTTTACAAATTTTGCTATTTTTTAGACAACTTTTTGTCGAAATTTGCTGTTTTTTCAAAAAGATTTTCATGAAGTTTGCCATTTTTTGAGACGTTTTGACAAAATTTTAATTTTTGCAATACTTTGACAAAATTTGTGTTTTATTAAGGATACCTAGACAAATTTGCCGTTTTTTTGCGGTCTTTCAAGAAATTTTACAATTTTTTTAGCAATCTTATGGAGAAATTTGTTTTTTTTATGATCTTTTGGCGAAATTTGCAGTTTTTTTGTCATCTATTTACAAAATTTTTGGGGGTTTTTTTTGGGGGAGGGGAGGGTATTTTGATGAAATTTGTTATTCATTTTTTTCATTTTTTTTTGAGAAAATTTGCTATTTTTGTGATTATTTGCCAAAATTTTCATTTTTCATGGTGCCTAGAAAATTTTTGTGTTTTATTTGATGAAATTTACAATTTTTGTGATACCTGGACAAAATTTGTCGTTTTCTCAAGGTCTTTTGATGAAATTTGTCATTTTCTCGAGGTCTTGGAAATTTGTTGTTTTCTCGCGATCTTTCGGTATAATTTGCCATTTTATCAAAATTTTTCAACAAAATTTTCCATTTTTGGGCAAACTTTTGATGAAATTTGCGTATTTTCTGTGATACCTGGACAAATTTTGCATTTTCCCGTGACCTTTTATCAAAATAAGCTTCCGATAAACTTTTAATGAAATTCATTGTTGTTTTTTGTGCTCTTTTGTTGAAATGTGCTTTTTTGCGATCTTTTGACAAAATTTGAGTGTTTTTCAATACCGTTTGACAAAAATCCCAAGATATATCGCGAAATTGGTGATTTTTCTTCGCACAATTGACAAAATTGATTTTTTTCTAGACCATTTGTCAAAGTTTACGATATCAATTTATAGTTTATATCATGTTTTTCCTGAGATATATGGCGGAATTTTTGATTTTTCTTCGCACAATTGACAAAATTGATTTTTTTTCCAGGACCATTTGTCAAATTTTACGAATTCTCAGATTTATGATGGATTTTTCTTTTTATGTTTAAAAATGATTGCCTGAATTTTTCGGAAAATTTAAAACAGAATTGTCCTTGATTTATAGTTTTTACCATGTTTAAATCATATTTCATGATCATGATCATATTATCATGTTTATATCAATTTATAGCTTATATCATGTTTTTCCAAAGATATATGGCGAAATTGGTGATTTTTTTTCGTACAATTGACAAAATTGATTTTTTTTCTTTTTTTTATAGACCATTTGTCAAATTTTTCGATTACTTTAGTTTGAAATGATTGCCTAATTTCTTCAGAAAATTCAAAACAGAATCGTCCTTGATTTATAGTTTTTATCATGTTTATATCACGTTTTTTCCAGAGATATATAGCGAAATTGGTGATTTTTCTTCCCACAATTAAGAAATGTGATATTTTAGAAATGATTGCCTAAATTTTTCGGAAAATTCAAAACAGAATCTTCCTTGATTTATAGTTTTTATCACGTTTATATCATGATCATGTTATATCAATTTATAGTTTATATCATGTTTTTCCCGAGTTATATGTGCGAAATTGGAGCTTTTTCTTCGCACAATTGACAAAATTGTTTTTTTTTCCCCCTTTTTGATATTTGTCAAAATTTACTGTTAGTTTGGAATTTTCAGATTTATGACAGTTTTTTTAAAGTTTAGAAATGATTGCCTAATTTTTTCGGAAAATTCAAAACAGAATCGTCCTCGATTTATAATTTAACGTAAAGCGGAGCTTCGTCAATCGTATGTTATCCGGATAATATTACAATGGAACATGGTAAATGATTTCTAGCATTTTTAAAAAACTTTAACGGGAGAAAAATAGTCTGCAGACGTTCTCAAAAGTCTGTGTCGAGCGTCGCACCAGTGTGCCGATTCTGCGTCCAGTATCATGTGATATTGGTGTTTTGTCGGTAAATGGAAAAGCGTCAGGTGACAGAGATTCTATGAGTGCATTTGTAAATGTAATTTGCCTGGGTATAAAATGCAGGGTTTGTTTCATTTATTGAAATTTTTAATAAAAATTAATCTTTAAAAAATTCTTTTATAGCTGAAAAAAATATTTTTTTCTCTTCGTTGCTTTTATATTGTTGCCGTCAAGTTTTGACGGGTTCCATCAAGTATATATTGATACTGATAAGAAAAGTTTAAGAAAAAAATATAAATTATATTTTTACGTACATTTTTGTTGAGAAGAAAAACTGTTACATGAAATAATGTGATAATTCAAGTTTAATTATTTTTAATTGTAAAACATCAATTATAATTTGATGTTATTAGAACACTGTTTTGTACATTTTTCTAATTTTTACGATATAAACTATTAATAATTGACATAGGTTCTATAAATCTTACAATATATAAATATTTCTAGTAAATCAATAATAAGGAGTGAATTTTGTTTGTATTATGTCTATTATCTGTGTTTAAAAAAACCCGCTTCACACAGGCCTATAAATACTTAGTATGACAGTATCTCTATATGTATGTAGTTAAGTACCTCGAAGGAATATTAGACTATTTTATTTTTTATTCGATTTTAAGCATTTTTAAATTATTAAAATAAATTATAAACAATATTTTAACCTAAATTTTATCCTTTTATGAAGAAAGTTTATTCAGAATTCAAACGATTTTTCTTAAAGATTGCTAGTGATATTTCGTGTTTGACATTGATAAAAGGCATTTCTGATTTTCCCACGTGATAAAAGGAATTTGATTTCAACCATTTTTTTATTTAAATTTTCACCTACTAAACTTTCGATTTTAATTTTAATTTTAAGCTACTTTTTTATTTTTCACAGCAACTTTCAAAATTTGTGAAGAAAATCCGGTTAAAATTCTTTAACACTATCGTGTAAGATTTCTCATTTGCAATGTTTGAATTATTTATTTTTACTGCGATTTTCCGCTTTTTCTAACACTACGCAGCGAATTTTGATAGTTGTAAAAACAACTGTGTTTCAAGTATTTAGCCAAATATAGTAAATTGTGCATGCACGAATTTTGATTCGTTTGAATACTATTATTTTAATGCTATTTTCAATGCAAATTTTAACATTATTTCTCATTTTTGGGCAATTTTTTATCATTTCTGTAAGAAATTGGTTTTAAAGAATTGGCGTAAAATTACACTTTCTTTCTCGATTTCTGAATTTATAGCAATTTTCACTGGGATTTCTGATGTTTTTTCATATTTCCTAATGCTTTTTAGCTATTCAAATTCAAAAATCCACTGATTTTTTGCATCACTGTACTCCACGTTTGTTATATGCCTTTCGATTTCTATGGATTTCTATGCGTTTACTTTTTCTTTCTTTAATGATTTTCACATAAGTAAAAAAAGTCTGTTATAGCTCTATGCAATAGTTAATCTCTTTAAATTTTAATACAGCAAATACTAAAAGAGCAAATTTTGAATTTTCTGGAAAAATTATTATATTTTTGGAATTTTTTTGTGTTTTGCGGCAAATTTTTTACAAAAAGTAGTCCCATTTAAATTTTTAATCCAGAGCTGTTTCACAACCATTTTTTAGTGCTTTCCAACAAAGTTGAAAAGTGCTTATGCATTGGGTTTGTCAGCTCGTCTGTGCGTCTGTCTGCGCTGTAATGCTCGTAAATATACTCGGATCACCATGAAATTTTTATATGTTATTGATATACAGGGTGGTCATAAAAAAAAAACCTTTGCCGATATATGAAGCTCTAGCGGCCAGTCCACTCAACCGATCGAGGTGAAATTTCAGATATAGCTATTCAGAGGTATGAGCTCGAGATTCTGTGAACGGCAACAAAATGGCGCTCACGGTTACAGTTATAATTACAGAAACTCGAAAATTTCCAATGGCAACACCCATTTTTTTTCATCGTAAACCCTAAAGAGCGTTGGAACCGTACGTGTATCGCAAGAAACGGACATGTTATGTGCGCACGAAAAACCGTTCTGGGAATCCTCCCCCCCCATAAAAAAAACTCGATTGGGGCACAAGGAGGAAATTTGCATATGATGCAGAGTCAGTACTCTAATCTCTGATTATAATACAGATCGGAGAAACTAAAACTTTTATTATGATTAAACATTTTCCACATGGGTGCCATCACAGGCATGGCACCCATGTGGGAAATGGCATGGAAAATGTGTAATCAAAATAAAATTTTTTGTTTCTCCGATCTGTATTGTAATCAAAGATTAGTGTACTGACTCTGCATCATATGCAAATTTCCTCCTTGCGCCCCAATCGATTTTTTTTCTATGGGGGGAGGATTCCCAGAACGGTTTTTTGTGCGTGCATAACATGTCCGTATCTTGCGATACACGTACGATTCCAACGCTCTTTAGGGTTTTCGCATGCGCTGAGCATTTTGCGATGGAAAAAAATGGGTGTTGCTATTGGAAATTTTCGAGTTTCTGTAACTATAACCGTAACCGTGAGCGCCATTTTGTTGTCGTTCACAGAATCTCAAGCTCATACCTCTGAATAGCTATATCTGAAATTTTATTTCGATCGGTTGAGCGGACTGGCCGCTAGAGCTCCGTATATCGGCAAAGTTTTTTTATGACCACCCTGTATATCCTATCACGAATCCTATTGAAAATGAAGTTTCTACCATGATTAGTTTATTTACAGGGGTAGTCAAAAGTTTACCGTTACATTACGGCCTATGTAGGAAAATTGTTTCAAATGAATTTTAAAGATATTACACACTGTCAATCATGTTAAAAATTTATGTTCATGTATAAAATGCATTAAAATATGCATTCTGTAAGAAATGCGATGATAAAATATTAATTATTCA
Organism: Maratus speculifer; assembly: GCA_964019185.1. NCBI lineage: Eukaryota > Metazoa > Arthropoda > Arachnida > Araneae > Salticidae > Maratus > Maratus speculifer. The sequence goes on along the minus strand of OZ025297.1, from coordinate 7,664,740 downwards.
TTTACAGGACACGCAAAAGAACTCCATTACACTATGGTAAAAGGGGGATTTGTATGCGGCATATTTTAACTATATTAAACAATTTCATGTATAATAAAATTGATTTATATAGCTGGGGCTTAATATAAGTTATACGATACAGTCATGCATAATATGAAGTACACAGATACAGGGACGCACAAAAGTTTTCAAAAAGTACAATATCTCCGGAGTACAGTACATGTATCCGATGATGGCTGATGATGGATGAATGAAATGAATTTTAATTAAGAAATATGCGTTCACGAATGGTTATCTAAATCTATGCATATTATATGGTGTAAATAAATATTATAGTTGATATACAGGGCTACCCAAAAGAGGTCGCAAACGTTTCTTAATATGAGCTTAAATTACTTAAAAGTGATATATAAATAACTTAAGCATTTTCACGTTGAACTGCATTCATTTTACTAAGAATTGTTTGTAGAATATAGATAAAACTATATACAAGGCCACGCAAAGAATTGAATGCATGGACGCTTTTGAATGACCGACAGATCAAAAACCTGTTCAACAGTATTAGAATACATATTTGGCTATATACAGTAGCCTTATTGCCCTAAATGACGAAGTTTTGTTAAGGATATCATAAAGAAAGTGCTTCATTATCTATGCTTAACGCATGATTTTTCTTACTTGTTTTTTCACATAACCATTTTCCAAACTTTTCATTTTAGAGTATCCCCATTTGACATAAGAACTCCCTTTTGAACTTATCTAGATAACGCAATATATTTTTCCCCACTAGTAATTCTCTTATAACAACTGTATAATAAAGCAATATGTCAAATTACATTGACATTTTTGACATTTCATCTTTTCTCTTGCATTTTAATGTTAATGATTATTTTTAAAATATTAGCGAAACATTGAGAAAACATAATGTGGCATTAAAAAATTTAGTTTAAAAGAAAATTTAACAGCATAAAAGCATTTAAATAATACGTAAACACCTGAAATTATAGATGAGAAAATGAGACGAGAAGTTTTTCTTACTCATTACTTGTTTCGTTTGGTTTCTCTCGTAAATTGGGACACCAAATTCTTTAGATACCACTAATATATTACAGTTAATTTTGCCATCCTTCATCAGAGATCATTCAGCCATTGGACAAGGCGAAAAAAATTAATTTAAAATACTGGTGTCCAGAGTCTTTGGAGATCCCGTTTACTCCTGACATTAGTGGTCAGTGGGAATTACCTCTCGGGTGCAAATATGTTGGTCATATATTTGCGACAACTCGTGATAAACTAATGATCCAATGTGTTATCAAGATGCTTTAACAAAAACATTAGAATCGGAAAATGGGACGTAATTTAGGCCTTCTGCAATTATTATTATGAGAAATGTAAAAATTAAAAAAAGAGCGATAAAGGATATTAAATAAGGAATAATTGAAATTTTAGGAAAGTGTGTGTGCGTGTAGAGCAGCATATCAGTATTCATGTAGTATATCTAGCAGTGAGCGGAGGTACTAATATCGCATTATAAAGGAATTTTTAGGTATAGTGCAACTTATTTCCTCATTTCCAGTTCTGCGTATCTGATTTATGCGCATGATTAATTTTGAAACCTAAAAGTCGCAATTTTCTAAATGCATTTTTAGTTAAACCAGCTTTATGATTTCTGCCACTACCGACATAATTTTCACCTATTCCCATCAGGCTTGCCACGTATTATCAGCAGTAGAGGTATTCCATGTAGGCAACCGCTGTTTTAATCCAATCTATCATATTTTCCCGTCTACCATTTTTAAAAAATAATTTTTAATGTTTTTAGTATTTTTCCACATTCTTCTATGGTATTAACAAAAAGGGATGTATAATGTTCTTAGACCAAAATAGTTAATTTTCCGGTTTGGAATTTTAGAAATGATTTATTATTTTTTTGCAAGATTTTATCATGATTTTACGACTTTTTTTCACGTTGTGTACGACATTTTGGCAGAACGGGTAACGCCATGAGATTTTGTTAGTACATTAATTGATGAAAACTGGTGTTGTTTCAGCACACAATTTGGTAAAATATGTATATATATAACTTTATGACATCCGTCATATTCTATAAGTAAAGACGGAGCTGTTTTTCTCTAGGAATTAAAAAATAATTCAAAAGCAAATAATCATGGACCACACTGTTAAAAAATAGCAGCATTCTGTTTAGTCATACTACAGTTTTTATCGAAAACGGTTACCCAGCCGTAATTTAGAGCTGTTCTGACCATAGTTCAGAATATAGTTAAATTGTAGTTATTTAATGGTTTTCGATAAAACGGTCGAATGACAGTACAGATGATTTTTAACAGTGTAATATTGTTTTTTTTTTTCAACAATATTTTCACCAAAATAAAAACAAAAAAATATATCCCCAATAGAAACAAATTATGACATTATGTTTAAATTCAAGTCATGATTTATCAATTTTTTTAAAATATTTTATCTGATAATGTAAAGAACTTCTTTAAAAAATGTAATAAAGAATATGAAGCTATATACTTTTAACATATTATGATTATAAATATTGACATTGAATTTTATTTTTTTTAAAGTTAAAATAATCAGTAATAATCAGGATAAAAGTCTTTTAAATGTGAAAACGGTTATCAACTATGTAAAACGAGAAAAGAGAGAGTCGAATTAATATTTAAAAACTGTCACGAATGAATTTCGAAAAAGAATAGAACTTCTTAGAAATTTTCCTTTTGTCTTCAATAGAAAATGTCGGCACATATTAGATTTTTGTTCCTTGTAATTAATTTATAATCGTTGTGATATTTGAGGATCAAAATACGTTTAGTTGAAAATTGCAAGAATTATCCATCCAATTAAGCATACTTATTCTAATTTTTTTTTCAGTAATGAAAAATAAGTCCATGTTATCCAAATTATCCATGTCAAAAAGTATTCGACTTCTTGTGACTTCCTCGACTTCTTTATTTTTTTCCAGATTTGTTTTGGAGAGAAATAATACTAATTCTTTTAAATTTTCTTAATCAAAATGCATCCAATAGAAATAGAAAAAATGTGATTTCTCTTATTTTCACATTAATATTAAAATGTATCGTTTATTAGTTCTAACGTATGAAAAAAAAAATTAAATAATTTCTCTCTAAATATATTAAGCTTACGAATATGAAAAACTTGATAATTGTATTTGGACTTTTCCAGAATGATCTATGCAAATATATAAGTAATAATGTAAAAGACTACTTAAAGAAAAAGGAATTAATTAAAAAAAATAATATAACGGTCATTATACTCAGTATATTTGGACCCAAATTGAGTCTTTAAAAACCACACGAAATTCACACTCAAAACAACTTATGAATTATACATAAACATTTCACATGAAAGTATTTTATTTAGTACTTCATTAAACTAATAGTATACAGAAAAATAAGATACAGATGAGGGACAGTATAGATTTAATCGTGTATCTTGCTGAAAATTATCGTCAAGACCGATTCATCAAGATAATTTTAATTATTTCCTTATTTTGACAATTTTTTGAATTTACACTATCTAAGCTTTTATAATGGTTAAAAAATTAAAACTTTTTTGAATCATTTTGAATTATATATATATTGTTGCAAACTTCTATAATAATATATGTATTGATATTATTTGATAAACATACATATAATTTCAAAGATATAAAGGAATATGATTTATATTTTTATAATTTTTTAAATAGAGTTGATAAATATTTTACGTCAGTTTCAAAAATCCATGTAAAAATATATTTTTCTTTTACATGAATTTTTATCTCTTGTAGTTATATCAATAAACATGAAAACAAACTCTGTAAGAACGTTTATAAAATTCTGAGAAATATCATATTTATGAATAGATGGATATATTGTTAAAAACCAAACAATATTTAAAGATCGATTGATATTTATCATAAAACGTTAATATTTATTTTAAAAACTCTCATATAATCAAGAATTATAAATCCGATATTAAAATAGCAAAAAAAAAAAAAAAAAAAAAAAAAAAAAAAAAAAAAGGCCTTAGTGCAAAAATGTTTAAAGATAGAAAACCAACGATTATAAATGCACAAATAAAGTATAAGAGGGAAGCAAACAGCTGTTTCGAATCTACTATCGAGATTCTTCATCAGTGCAAAACTCAACGAGCTAAAAAAAAAAGCAAAACTGAGCAAAGAGACAGGGAGACACAGGCTTATATACCCGCTACGGGAACGATCCCGCCTAAAGGAAAGCAACCAATGAGAAGAAAGCAGCCAGAACAAATGGGTGGACAAGTAGCAACATCTAACGGAGAACGAACAAAACAAAAACTAAAAAACGAGGGAAAAAAGTATTGAATTAAAGATTTGGAAATGCTTGGAAAATAAGGAGTACTTGATAAGTCATTTACTAAGGAGTGAGAATTTTTTATGATGTGGTAAGCTGCCCAAAAATCAAGACCAAGAATGGAAGGACACTTATGGATGATGGTGGCTGAAGAAAAGTTAAACTTATGTTGTGAAGACCAACAAATCTTAAGCACCCCATTAAACGCTTAGATAATTAGGGGAATTATCAAATTTCTTGCCAATGTAGTCTTTCTTATATTGGTCAGACTAAACGTGCTCTCAGATTCCGTTTAACGGAACATAAAAGGTATGTCAAAAATCAAGAGCTTAAACGCTCTTCTATTGCTCAGCATTGTTGGCCTTCACAACATAAGTTCAACTTTTCTTCAGCCACCATCATCCATAAGTGTCCTTCCATTCTTGATCCATCCATGATCTTGATTTTTTGGGAAGCTTACCACATCATAAGAAATTCTCACTCCTTAGTCAATGACTTATCAAGTACTCCTTATTTTCCAAGCATTTGGAAATCTTTAATTTAATACTTTTTCCCCTCGCTTTTTAGTTTTAGTTTTGTTCGTTCTGCGTTACATGTCGCTACTTGTCCACCCATTTGTTCTGGCTGCTTTCTTCTCATTAATTGCTTTCCTTTAGGCGGGATCGTTCTCATAGCGGGTATATAAGCCTGCGTCTCCCTGTCTCTTTGCTCAGTTTTGCTTTTTTTTTAGCTCGCTAAGTTTTGCACTGATGAAGAATTTCGATAGTAGATTCGAAGCAGCTGTTTTGCTACCTTCTCATAATTTATTTGTGCATTTATAATCGTTGGTTTTCTATCTCTAAATATAGATCCGATAGACTAATATACACATTTATATACATTTTATTTTAAAGTAAATGTTTTGTGCGAATGGTTTATGTATTTTTTTTTCAATATGCTACTCTGTAAATCCGGATGAAAACTATATATACCTAAAATTAAAGAAAATGGTAACATACAAGCATCTTAAATATATATCATGAAATAGTTAATTTTGTGACATTCTTAGAAATGTTTGCTAAATAAAAAAAGAAAAAAAACTATTACTGTCTTATTAAACGTGTTAAAAGTTATAACATGTAAAGTTATTGCAGAATCAAATTTCTGGAAATTGTTTTTACTACAAACTTAAAAAAAATATTATGCTTTATAATTTTTCTTTTATATAGAAAATTGCAACTCTTTTTACAACATCATTATATACATGTTTGCAGCGTTTCGGTTTTTTTTGTACGCTTCATTTAGCTACCATTATGCTATATTATTTACATATTAGTCATTCTTTTGATGAAAATGTTTGCTTCCAAAAAAAAAAAAAAAACAACATTTTAAATTCGCGTTATCGATTAATAAGATTAATATTAAGCACAAATGTTACAAGAAAGAAATACGATCCAGGAAAAAAAATCTCTTTAGATTATAACACAGTTTTTCCAATTTAGCAAGAAATGTTTTATTTCTCTTAATTCCACTATTTGCATAAAACATAAAACATACTACATTCTAAAAACGTTTATTGCGTGCAAGAAAAATAAAAAGTAAAAACTGTTGCTCTTCTCTTAGATATTTTCTCTTTTAAACAGTAAAATATAATTTTAATAAAAGCCTTCAAAATCGAGAACCTAGTAGTAATAATCTGCTCTTAATTATACTTTAACACAATTACTGGGCTTTGTGATCATTTCGATTGAAATGGTTGATTACTGCGGCGTACTTTTGTAGCAACAGAGACTGCTCGAGTGTTAACCCCTTAACGCGCATTGTTGCCGGGTCGGCAACATCTAAAGTTCCCCCTATTTAGAGACACAAAAACTCCGTGAATATTTCAAAAACTACTCTAAAGACTATTTTAAATCTTTCTTATGAGTTCTAGATAGCAGCACCACAGAGATCAAACTCTACTGTTTTTAAATAATAGGTAAAATGTTTTATTGTAATACGCGATTCACACCAATGCTCTTCTCACTGTGCTTATCAATGCTTTACTTATGGGACGTCACCACTTCGGCAACAGCTCTATAATTAAAATGGTTTGTGCAATCTTTACAAAACAATACCTGTGTACTCCTCTAGGCCTAAATAGACTGCGTATTTTTTTTCTTTAAATTTTAACTTTGAAGGGTAGTGTGCCGGAAAGGGTTAAACGTTATTTGAAGCATTTGAAATGCCGAATGTTGTTATTGTTATTTTAAATAATAGTTCATTCTATCTTGGAATTCTTTCTTTTAATTTTCATGAATATTAATTCCATGATTAGTAATATATCAATCACAGCTGTAGTTTATGAATGTTTTATTGGAATTCAGTAGAGTTATGCATTCATATTTAGAAACTAACGCTATTACGTTTTAAAATTTGTTTTTGAAGCACATAATTTTTTGTTATTTTTTAAATTAAAGAAATTTAGATTATCAATCATCATAAATTTTAAGAATATTCCATTTCCGTGTATGTTCTAAAGCATAAAATGTATTTTTATATTGTTAATATTTTCCATATTTTTTTCGAATTTTGTCTTATAACTTTTTTTCTAGAATATAATTTAGAATACTTATTGATTTCTATAATTATTTACAAAGTTCAATTTCAGCAACATGATTCTTTTTATAAACTTCTATATATTTTTGCAGTGTTTTGGAAGCAATGATTTTGAGATGCGTTAAGTTTGAATTACAATCGGTAGATTGCCAAATCTACTAAATATTTGACATCTGAATAAATAAATGTGTCTAAAGTTAATAAATCCATCATTTCCGGGCATTAAAGGAAAAAATCGCATTTTCATGGTTTTCACATTTACGAATGATGTAGAAGTTAAATGTTTTATGTCTAAAATTTTTCAGTGGATCATGTACATATTTTAAAGGTTTGGTTTGGTTTATTTTTGTCGTCCGATTATCTACACTAGGGGTATGGGACCAGGGGTGAGTGCCCTTCGTGGGGGTCTTTCTAACATAACCCGTATTTACGCAAGGTTCGAAGAAAACCACGAAAACTCCGAACGGTTAGGCCGACAGCCGCGATTGGGTTCGAACCCAGCAGCTGCCGTCTACCAGTTGAGAGGTCAGAACCTCTCGGCCACTGGTGGGGCTCATATTTTAAAGGCAATAATTGGATTAGTTCATAAAGATGCATAAAATATTTTTCAGAAAATATCCTGAAATCTATATACATTATCTGCAGACGGTCGGGCCACATTCGGCTCTAATATACATCTGTATATTGAAGCCGATGATATGTCGGCATCATGCGGCAGCCAGTACTATTAAAAGCTTATTTTTTAATGCCAATCATTGTTATCGGGATGCTTTAGGGCAAAAATTGGCAGGTAGTTAATTTCGGCATGTATCAGTAGACTGATAATTGTTTCACTCCTAACAGATTCGGAATTCGAGCATTTATTCTTAGTTCAAATTTATTACATTTATATTCGAGTTTATTTGGGGATGTTAAATATATTTATTATATTAGTGTATTTTATATATTTTGCTAGTCTTATTCAAGGAATTATTATAAAAATTTGAAATAGAACTGTTTTTTTATTTATTCTTGTGGGTGTGATAAATAAACGACGTTATTGTGAAAATTGAATAATTTAATATATATATATATATATATAAGTCAATAGGCCAGGTGATCAGTGCTGAGTGAAGCGTCGACCTTCAATCGCCGTCAGCTCCATCTATTGTTTGAAATTCGAACTAAAATAAAAAATTACTGTAAACAAAATTCCTGACATTATACATAACCCTCCTGCAAAAATTTTTTAAATAGCTGTCACCGTTTGCAAGTTATTGAATTTTAAAATCCATCAGTCATTTTTGGGACACCCGGTATATATATATATATATATATATATATATATATATATATATATATATATATATATACATATATACATATATATATATATATATATACATATATATATATATATATACATATATATATATATATATATATATATGTATATAAGTATATATATATCTAACAGTGATAAATAGGAAAATTGTCAAAAATAGTGTAAATTTATTTATTTTAAAAAAAATGCTTGCGAATTCATTTTAAAAAAGGCTTGCAATTATTTGACTCATCAAAAGAATTTTTCTAATTGAGCCTTTAAATTATTATTCAATATAAACTTAATCGTAGAAAGAAAAAAATAATAAGTTAATTCAACTTTTTTTTCTAATTATACTTCCATTTTTAAGACAATAACTAAATTTTCTTATTTTTCATAAAAATCAAATTATTAAAAATATTTTTAAATTATTTTTAAAAACTATGACAATGTCACAGAATGTACATATCTTTTTTGATTAAAGTTTATTAGAAAGATTTCGAAATCTTGCCTCTCAAAACATTATTTATCAAAAGGAAAAAATATATATAAATTAATATAAATTATTGTATCTATTTTACTTAAGATAAAATATATATATATATATATATATATATATATATAAGTAAGAGAATTAGTAGTGTTAGATTGTCATTAAAAATATATTCTCCATAAAATCAGCAAATGACATAAAAAGAATTCTTATTATAATTAAAAGCTGTTAGTTATCAATCTATTTGTTTTTTATTAAAATTAGTTTTTCTAAGTTACAAATACGTATTTCTGAAACTGATACGTTTAATTAAATTATAATTCCTAAAAATAATCATAACAAAAAAAACCTCTAAAATTCGCTTATTTTATAAAGTACTATAAGAATTCTTAAATTTTAAGAAAGATTCATACATCGCCCCAATGTACTGCCCTACTTTGATTTATAATACAAAAGAAAATGAATTTTTAATCTAATTAAATATTATTAATTACATATTTATTATTTACATGTTAATTACATGGTAACATTATTACATGTTAAAAATATTTATTTTATAAATTAACGCAACGATCTATTTACATTATAATTCTTAATAAGAAAATTTTATTAAATGATCAAAACTTTTGAAAATAATTCATTTTATTAAATACTGAATTATTCTTAAATTTATAAGAAAAACATATCATTTGCTTTCACTAATTCTCAAAGATATTTATTTCATTCATTTAATTAAAAAAATATATACAAGCGCATTAGACACTTAAAAAATACTTTCAAAATTCCAATTATATTATCTACCATTAAACTTTAACAAGAAAACCATCAATTATCGAATGTCCTTACACTTATAAGTCAATAGAATCCTATTCTATACAAGGCTCAATAGCCAAGTGTCTATGGGCTTTACCTTCTGTATTCAGAGGCGTCAGATCAAACCCAACCTCTGTCGTCGCAGGATCACATTCCTTTGAAATGTTAATAAACGTACATACCCACACGGCTCATTGATGGATCCATCAAAACGGAAATATATTTTGCAATTTATGTTAATTTACCATCTCGCACTGGGCTGAGTTCGCAATGTTTCCCATAAGCATTGCGATATTTGATTGACCTTTTGTGCATGATTGTAAGATAAATAGAGAAGCTGAATAGCTATAATTCTAATGGCGTTCTTTGACGTCCGAAATAATTGTGGTCCATTTCACGCTTCGACCGGAAGGCATTCGTATGGTTAATTGTCGGCGTGCCTCCGTAATTGTACTCAGCTAATACCGGATCGGCTGTTTTCCTCATTAATCAAGGTCGCATTAGTGCGGCATATAAAGAAAAGTTAAGGAACCAGTATTGCGCCAATGCCACAGTAGTGGCAAGTGGCTATCGGCCGATTGCTTTACGTTAGCTCTGAGATTGCTAGGTTCTAAAAATATTTAGCCTTACTCACAAATAAATTCTAATTGTCAAAGTTTTCCGATCTTTTTATTGGATACAAGCAGATATCTCAGGCTTATATTAGCATTTTTCCATGAAATATATAAACAGATTTTAACTTTAACACATGATGCAGTCGCAGAATTTTGCATTATTATTTCGTATATATATTGTAGTATTTTCAAGTTCATAAAACTTACATTTCCAAATTAACCAACCTCTAATGTTTAAATTAACCGTGTATTAACAACGTGTATTAACAATTTTTTACTATACATCCAATTTATCCCAGTCTAAAGTAAATACTAAGCATTATTAAAATCTTTGTCTTATTTCATATATCATTTTCCAAATAGAAGACTATCCCTCTAAATCCTGCTTCAAAAATTGAGATGTTTCAAGTAATACCTATAATAGTCTTTAATTCTAACTATGAGAAAATATGGAATTACAGAAAACTGCTATAATGTATTACTTGATACACTATTGCTCAGAAACTACTGTATTTTCTTCTAATAATATTTGAGCACAGAGTTAATAAAATGTAACCTAGTTTTCAATTAAAGTATATTAAGCTAGCTTATTGCTGGATATATTACGTCATTATATACAACTGTATACACATTAAGAGTAATGAGGTAGAATATTTTTTATGATGATCATACACTGAAATGATTTCATTTAAGAGGATTTGTTACACCAATGGAAAAGCAAATATGCATATGAAAATCGAAATTTTGAAGCGATGTTTTATGTTTCGCGCTTTGCAATTGTTGCAAAATTTTAAAATTCTTTTTAATCGATAGTATGATTAAGTATTACATAATAATATTCTTACGGTTAACCCTTTCCGGCACGCATATAAGCAAACCATACTTGAATTCATGTATAGGGGAAAATAAAGCTCTGCTATTGGCCAAGCCATGAAAGACATGCTAGCCAGAAATAAAAAGCACTATTTTTGTTGACAAACCGTTTTTTATCTCTCCAGATACTGTAACTGTACTCCAGATACTGTACTCCAGATACTATTGTACAAATTTAAATTTTATCAATTGATACAAGAAAAACAGCTTGTAAAATATTGGAATATATTTTAGCAAGACTGCTTTTTGCTATCAAGCAGCAGAAGGTGTGTTGCTGCTTCTGCCATCTATCGGCGGCAAGTTAAACGTACTTAAAAATATATAATACCTCATTATTATTATTTTTAATTCAAATGCAAGTGTTATATATATATATATATATATATATATATATATTGTTAATATATAATTAGGTGTGGCTTTTTGAGCTCAAGCCATATGGTAGGCCTCCCCACCTAACTGAATCTGTTAATATATAATGTACACATTTAGTTAATTATTTATTAGAACTAATTTAAAGCAGTGCCTTTTATGCTACTTACATTTAAAAAAATATTTTTATTAAATTATTTAAAACTGATGGGCGACTAAAAAAATTGTTCTGAATCAACTGTACTATTTTTACAACTATCTTTCATACTTTCAAATAAGATTATCTAAAATTACTAGAAATTGTTATTATTATTATTTTATTGAATATAAATTCAAAATCTTATTGTAAAAATCAAGATCCTCGATGGGTTTTTTTTTATTATTATTAAACTTTTCTTATTTTTGTATTTTTCAAAATAATTAATTAAAAATTTTTCATTGTATTCTTAGTAGTAATAATCATATTTATTATGTTCCTTCTATGATTACTCTTAAATTTTTAGATTTATTATATGATATCATAAGCTAAAAAATCTGAATTTTATTTTTTTTTTATGTTTAAGGAAATATGTTTCATAACTGATTATTTAAGTTATACGCTTAGAGGTGTACGTGTGTTTCAGAATAATGCAAAATTTTCTTCTCAGTCTATTTAATAATAATTTTTAAGAAATTAACACTTTCTTTCTTTTTTCATATTATTATTATTATTATTTACTTATTTTTTGTAGTCACAGAAAGACCATATAATAATTATTATTTGTTTATTTATATTTTAAGAACATTATGATTTTCATTACCATTTTTGAAATTTATAATTAAAAAAATGGCGAAAAGTTTAATGTATAATCACATTACGAATTTTATTTTTGATAATAATACTCGATATTTTTCGTAAAAACACTACAATTTATCCAAAATAATTCTTACAATAGCCGTTCAGCTGTTTTAATACTTTAACAAAGTAAATAAATGATTTTTATGTAAAAAGTAACTGGAACAACAAAGAAACACACTATTTATTTAAATTATTTCTGATAAATAATCATCTAACTACGTTATTTGCAAAAAATAAATTCTTTCTTGGGGGGGAGAGCAATATGTTTCGATTTAAAAATAACGTATATATATTTTAAAATACTTTAAAAATATAATATAAATTTTTCTTTTCATATTCTATTTATCAGTCAGTATCTGTAAGACTGGTTAGCCTTTGCAATTATGTGATAAATGGTAAATCTTAAAACAGACTTTAAAAAATGAAAATGTAGATCTCTGATTTTTTAATACAAATTTTGCATGTACAACTTAAAAAAAATCTATACATTAATTCGTTAGTTTAATTTAATCAGTATAATACAAGAAACTAATTCTCAAATTTAATGTATGTATGGTATCATTTTGCACCGATAGATGGCAGAAGCAACAAACAATCTTACTCATTTTCCATTTTGCACTAATACCTTCCATACAATTCAATTTGTATATTTTAAAATAACGATTAGTCAATAATAATAATAATAATAATAATAATAATAATAATAATAATAATAATAATAATAATAATAATAATTTCCTTTACGCTCGCCACACACCTGTGAAAAATTGAGCGAAAACACATGAGACATGCGACAATTTCACCCTGATAACAAAGAAAAAGCCAGTTTGACTGCGTCATGTTGCACGATTTTTGACGCATGCCTCCCTAGTGTGTGGCGGGCCTTACACTAACATACTTCTTCACTGTTATGAAGGATGTGGGCGGAGATTTGAATACATCAGATCACAGTTTAGCCAATAGCAAAGCTCTAATTTTGTCCATACATGAATTCAAGTATGGTTTGCTAATATGCTTCCGGCACAGTTCTTCCTTTCGGACTTGCCTAATCCAAACTTCCAAGTGGCTCTAAGAATATTTTAATAAAATTTTCTGTTACTAAGAAAGCTTAAATTAAAAATTCTTAATTTCTAAAAATGTCGTTTTTAAATTCCTTTATCAATCAATAATTTCTCATTTTACAAACAGAATTTGTGTGTGTCGGAATGTCTTAATTAATTGTTTTTAATTAACCCTCCTAATACCAGATTTGGAGCAGCATATCACCTACAGGATTTTATACCATGGAACCCTACTCTGTTAAAAATTTTGTGCTACTTTGAACCGAAATTTGGCGCTTAGTAGCTGCCATCATAAGATGGTGAAATCTTGTTCCAAGATTTGGAATTTCGGTTGAAACATAGTACCATTTTTTCAAATAATATGGTGTAAACTCGCTCCAAGATTTGGAGCTTCGATTGAACAATCCAATGGTGGCAGCTGGTATAATAGCCGCGAGCACCAAATCTTACTTCAAAATAGCACAAAATTTTTAACAGTGGTTAGCCAACCTAATACCACTTTTTAATATTTTCCGAACATTCTTTATTTTATCTGCTTTGAAACCAATATTTAAAATTATTATATGTAACATCTTCCCAATAGGTGTCTATTTAATTGAATATATATTTAGCGTAGATTATTCCTTTTTTCGAGTTTTACACCTCAGTTATTTCAAAATAGAAAATTACTTTGCCAAAGAAGATTCCAATATTACAGTTGTCCAGTATTTTTCATAATAGTGTTTCATGTTTAAAAAAAAATTATAAAAATTGAAGATTTTTTCCTTTATCAAAATATTTAAAATCGTTCTCAAAACAGTTTGAAGCTTACTATGCTAAAAGACCAAATTTTAATTGCTTTATGTAATATATATTTTATGTGGGATTTGTATAATTGCTTATGAGATATAAACCTCATTCAAGCAACCGAAGAATGTATTTTGAATATGTGCTCGAGGGTGTGAAGTTTTAAAACAATAGAGATCTTACGGTTAAAGTTACAATGAAAGAATTCGAAATTTTGAATAGCAACACCATTTTTTTTCCGTTCGGGAATTAATCGGTACATTGAAAAACAATAAATGGCGTCATAAGGATAAACATGTAATATCATGGTACTCAATCCTAATCTGATTTCATGTTACGTAGGGCCTTCATCTCTCATGCAGATAATCGGCTACCATACATAACGCGAACTTATGCAACGATCAATTCAGCTCTATAAAAGAAATAATTAAATTTTCATTTTATTCACTATGTGTACAAAAATACGACTCAAACCACATGTTAAAACAAGTCTTACAAAAATTAATTAGTTTATAAGAAAAAAAAATCGGCAACTGAAAAACATGTCTTCTACACTGTAAAAAAAATTGCACAGAATTTTTTAGTAACCATTACAAACTTTTTTTTGCAAGTGAAACAAACATTTCTTTTGTAAACTGAACAAAAGAATTTTTTGTATAACTAACTTAAAACTTTTTAGTATAAGCCACCAATCAAATTTTAGTAATAGCTCCAAAAATATTTTTAGTAACCGTTATGTGTGCCCGAAGGGCAGGAGCTTCCTTCAAGCTGCATCCAGTGGGTACAAAGAGAGACTTCTGAAACGGAAGATTTTCGGTAAAGCCGTAATAGATGGCAGCACCAACCATTTCTACCTACTCTATTTTGACATGTTTCTAAAGGGGAGGGAAAGTTCAGAGATCATTACCCATAGTAACTGCTACGTCAGGATTTTCATAATCCCTTTATTTACATTCGGTGCATATTTGGCGGCGGCCAGCATCGAACCCAGGTACTTTCAGCCTGCAGTTCGGTGCTATGACCACTAAGCTATCAGGGCCACGCCAAGTGAGTTTTAGTAATAGCTATTAAAAATGTAAAACTATTAACTGTATTAACTGCTTGCTAGCTTTTTTCTAGTAATTCTTACAGATTCCTTGTAACCGAGTAAGATTACATTTTTTAGTAATTACAAGGATTACTAAAATTTTTTAGTAGATCGACCCCCTTTTTTACATCCAATCCAAGAAATTTGTCACAAAGACATAAAAAAACCCATGAAGTTTTACCGTTTCCTTCTGCTATTACGCAGTATTTCAGTAGCCTTTTTGCTGTTACGTACGACATTGTTGTCAACACTCTCAAGCGTCCAATGCGTTATTATCTGTGAAAGTGAGCCTACTGAAAACTGCTTATTCAAATAAATGTTTTTTCTCTCTTTTCTTTTGTGCTGTTATTCGCCCATTTCAATTGTATTTTTTGAAAATGTTTTACGCCGACAATTTCCATGGTATTTGTTTAACTTCAATGTCATTTATGATTTTACAATGCTCTGATGAATTTACAGATAAAAAAAGATGGGGGTTGGCATTCGAAAATTTAAATTTTTATCTCTGTAACAATAACTATAACAACTCTATTGTTTTAAATAATGACGATCTCGTGCACATACTTTCAAAAAAGTATATCTGATTTTTTTTTCGATTGATTTAGCGGTTAGTCTTCTAAATATCATATATCGGGGAAGTTTTTTTTATAACTACCCTGTATATGTTTCCCTATATCATTATGGTACGAAATCAACACATTTTCAAATACAAACATCATATTGAACTTTGGAATTTGACTTATATATTTGAGATCAAATATGCGTATTCCTATATTATAAAAGCCAAACGTATCTGTGCGTAACGCATACGTCATTTTTCGAATGGCAACACTTTCTATCACTATATTGCACTATATTCCATCTTGTGCTAAGTTTGTAGCCTTGCCAACATGTAATAGTGATACGTTCCTTGCTGGGTGTCGTTCCATGTGGTTTAGTCGGTAGAACGTCAATGCGCTATACTGATGGGCCGGGTTCGATTCCCGGCATGGAATCTTTTTCACTAGGTTGGCATTTGCGCCTTTTAAGCAATTCAAAATTTGATTTTCATTTGATACGGCAACACTTTCTGATGAAATTTCACTTTTGCAATTTTCATTACTGAAAATTTTTTAACTCCTAGACATCGCACATTTTCAATCTTTACACCGTTGTGTAGGGAAAAATATGTACTTTTAAATGCAATTTGTTTGAAAGCTGTATATTAATTTGTTTTTGAGATATTAATATTTTTGTAGTTTTTAATTTAATTTTTCTGGAAGTGGCAACTTCAGTTCTCCATTTCTGTGCAAAGTGAAGGAAAAATAACCGTAAACTTAAAAGAGGAACTAGAGAGGGCTTATGGTGGCTGGGAGTGGTGCAAAAAACGTAACCCTGAAATATGCTACATTAAGCCCAGACACAACAGCGTGTTTTCGCTAAAAAGAAGGAAACTTTCAATGACAAGTATGTGGAAACTTTTAGTACTATAGTTTTTAGTTTAAAATAAAATAATATACTACTTTATAATGCTTAAATTTAAGCAGATCATTATTATTTTGAGAAAAAACGCACGGCTGATGTCAAAGGATTTAGTACCTGTTCAATGTGATTCAGCATGCAAACAAAGAAGATCTTGGCAATAATTCCAGGTTTAAAGTAATGTCCGGCTCCCCAAATATACGTCATATAATGTCATATAATGTCATCATAATGTCATCATATAATGTCATATACGCACCACATTTGCACGTGCTTTTTTCCCTCGCCAATTCGGCATTGCAAATCTGTGCCACGGAGAAGACTTGTTTATTAAGTTTGTAACAATTGTTATTGAAAACACTATTAATAATTAAAAATTTCAGTGAAATATGCTGATTAAATGATGCAATTGCATGCAATCAACATGACAATAGGTATTAATATTTACGATTTATTGTGAAAATTTTACTTGATGTTTGGTTACTATAAAGTTTTTTATTTGGAGCTGTTTATTTATTGTTTCTTTTTTGATTAAATTCATGTTTATGTACTGTTATTTTTTACTTTAATTCTTTAAATTATTTTATTATATATTATGTCAATAATTATTTATACCAAACTATCATTTATTTATTTTTATTTCCCTTTTTAAAATATTAGAATCTCCTCCCTTTTTTTTTCACTTTATTAGCTCACAGGCTATCATAGCCTGAGAGCTTATGTGCCCGTCCGTTCTGTATGTACGGTCGTATGTTCGTTCGTGCGTAACGCGATAACTCATGATAAAAATATCGGATCCACTTGAAATTTTGTATATAGGTATATCCTGATAAGGCGCTTCCCTGATTAGTTTTTGGAGTTCATTCGATATGTATAAGAGGGGGAATGGGGGGCTCATGCCCCTCCCCTTAATTGATATAAACGAGATTTTCATGCAGAATTAACAGTTTTCGTTCAAAATTTAGATATAGGATCATTCTGATGAGGTGATTCCGTGACTGTCATTAGGTGTTCATTGAATAAGTATAAACAGGGGGAACGGGGAGCTAATGCCCCCCCCCCCCTTAATTGATATAAACAGGATTTTCATGCAGAATTAACAGTTTTCGTTCAAAATTTAGGTATAGGATCATTCTGATGAGGCGATTCTGTGACTGTCATTAGGTGTTCATTGAATAAGTATAAACAGGGGGAACGGGGGGCTCATGCCTCCCCCCCCTTAATTGATATAAACGGGATTTTCATACAGAATTAACAGTTTTCGTTCAAAATTTAGATATAGGATCTTTCTGATGAGGCGATTCCGTGACTGTCATTAGGTGTTCATTGAATAAGTATAAACAGGGGGAACGGGGGGGCTCATACCCCCCCTTAATTGATATAAACGGGATTTTCATGCAGAATTAACAGTTTTCGTTCAAAATTTAGATATAGGATCATTCTGATGAGGCGAGTCCGTGGCTGTTATTAGGTGTTCATTGAATAAGTATAAACAGGGGGAAGGGGGGTTCTAATGCCCCTCCCCTTAACTTGTATAAATGGATCTTTTAATCAGAATTGTCAGATTTCGTTCAAATCTCTGAATAAGTTTGGAAATTTAATGGTTAAGTATAAAAGAGGAGAATAACTCCTCTTAAATTATATAAATGCTAAATGGGTTTTTATTAAGAATTATCCGATTTGCTCTGAATTTTGGATGTAGGTTTTTTTAATATGATAAAGCATGTACTTGATAGTTTAGGAGGTTCAATGATTAAGTATAAAAAAGGAGAAAGGGGAGAGCTGTTTCCCCTTCTTAATTTTTTTTTCGAACAGAATTAACGAAAATACAAGGCTGTAATGTACAATTAGTATGCGTAACCTGTGAGCTCAATGCCATCAGTTTAAGTGGGCAATATTCTTTTTATTTTGTTTTTATATTGCAATAAAAAATGCGTACTGTTATTGCATGAAATTTGTAACTTACAATCAAAAACGAAATTTTTGCCAAATTGGCGAGGAAAAAAGCATGTGCAAATGTGGTGCGTATATGACATCTGTTCCCAAATTTTTGTCCAATTGTTTAAGACATTCAATTGTAATTATATTAAAATGACATTATTCGCTTAGTGTAATTTTTTATAAATGTCAGTTAAACTTGCTAGAGCAGGCGATTTTTTTAGTTCTTTTTGTTACCTGTCATTTTGCCAGCAGGAAAATGCAAAACAAAATTATTTAATTTTTCTTTTTTCTTGGAATAATTATATTTTTTATGTTATTTATTTTTTACTTTATTTTCAGAACAATTTTTTTTTTCAAATATTATTTTCAGAAAAGAAAAAAGTACATTTTCACATAGAAAATTGATCTGAAATAGAAAAAGAACGATGTAAAAGACAAAATGAGATTTCACAATTTGCCAATATCCAATGTTTAAAATGTAATTGAAAATTTTGTTTCGCATGATTTGTAAAAATCAAGGTTTGGGTATTTCACGGAAAATACGGAATCTTCTTTGCACGTTGAAGTGACGGAGTGCAATGTTTATTCTTTTAATTTGTGTTGTGTATTTTAATTTATAAAACGAATTTTAAATTTGTCATAGGGTTAACTTTGAAGCAAAATTTTTTGAAAAAAATATACGTGCAGTCATTTCTTTTCTTTTAAGATTTTAGCAGCAGTTTTTTCGATACTACTTGGTTATTTTGACCAAAAAACTAACGCCAAATTATAAGATTAAATGCCAAAAATGGATGATTTGTGAATGTCATATTCACTGATATTAAACACGATACACATGTTTAAAATGTCATCAAGAGGTGTTTAATGCCACTTTTTATTTGTATTTTTATTCCTGTTTTAATAATTTATTTGTTTTTCCGTTATTTAAAATAAAAATTATGTCAACATATATAACTTGGCTATTAGTTTGGCGATTTTTATTAATTTGGCGAAAATGGTCGATGGGATAATCAAATAGTACTGATTTTTCATATGCGTAAAATCTATTGTGTAAAAAAAAAAAAAAAAAAAAAAAAAAAAAAAAATGTGTCTATGTGTAGCACTGACGTTATTTTGCGAATGACATTTCAGGATAAATGACTTTTTGCAATTTTTTAATCTTCTAAATGTTGCACATTTTCAATTTTTTATTTCGTCATGTAAGAAAAGAAATCTATTTTGAAATGCAATTTGATCGAAAACTGTATCTCATTTGACTCATTTATTGCGAGATAATATATATATATATATGTATATATATATATATATATATATATATATATATATATATATATATATATATATATATATATATATATGTATATCATATATCTCCATTAAGATATAATGATACACAATTTACTCATATATCTATGAATATTGTTCCTGATAATTTTCCATTATAAAATTAAAATCTGTTGAGTAATAAAATAAAATAATGGTTAAAAACGCAGATTAAATTATCAAAAATTAGAAAATCAACATGTAATCAAACAATTTAAAATTTTACAATGCCAAATAAAAAAAAAGAAAATATTTTGAATTTGTTTGAAAACTGTATTTCAATTTATTGATTGGCTGTGGTTAGAAAAAAATCAGGTGCGAGTTGTTTTTAAATTTATCTCTACCGAATGAAACTCGATTACGATAGATTAACCTATTTGTCCTTAGAAAAATATACAGAGTTTGGGATTTGTTTCCGACTAATATACGGTAGCAAAATTAAAATTTCCTTTATAAATAATAAAATAAAATAAAATAAATAAAAATGTAATTGACATGTAACTGAATTACGTGCTCGAAGCACTGAAATGACCAGAAACAAAATTGCTGCCGTGACGAAATCTTTCGCTAATAACTTCCGGCATGCGTCTAATACGGAAATGTGACTTTAGAAAAAATTCATTATTTTATTTGATTCCATAATTGATATTTTTCTTTTAACCCTTTAACCTAACCATGTTAGCCTAACCATGTTTTTCCGATATGTAATATTTTAATTCAAAGATTGACTTAATATAATATTGAGATTAATATTAATTTTTTGAATTGTATAAAATAAGCTAGTTGAATGTGTCAATCCCAAAACTTTCTTCTATCTCATAAGTACATTTTAATATTAAAAAAAAAGAAAGAAAAAAAAAAAAAGTGGTGACCCCAAAGTTACCCACTATCGAATTTCCTCGAACATTTGACCTAGCCTAATGAGATTCTGGTATCCGAAAAGCCTAAAACGCAAAATTTAATTAATATTCTGAGAAAATGAGCTCAGTAGTGTCTCATGTTGGATAATTTATACTAAAACCTAATAAGCATCTATTTATGTCAAGACTTAACAGAATCTGAAATTTGATGGAATTTCGTCCATTAGTTCTTGAGATATAGTTATAACAAAAAAATTCCAAAACGTAGCACAGCAACACCATATCTTGGACAATTTATGCTAAAACGTAAAAAAGCGTCTAATTATGTTATGGTGTAAAAGAATCTGAAGTTTGATGACATTATGTGCATTAGTTCTTGAGATATAGCTAGTTTAAAAAAAAACCGTGTAAAATATAGCACAGCAGCACCATCAGTTGAAGGATTTATAACAAAACGTAATCATCGCGTAATTATGTTATATGTCATTTTGTAACAAAATCTGAAGTTTGATGAAATTCTGTGCGTTGGTTGTTGAGATATAGCTATCGGAAAAATCGTGCAAAATGCAGCATAGCTGCACCACCTGTTGCAAGCTTAATACCAAAATGTAATTAGCGTCTAATTATGTTATATATTCTAGTGTAACAGAATCTAAAATTTGATGAAGTTCTCTGCATTAGTTCTTGAGATATAGCTATCGCAAAAATCGTGCAAAATGTAGCATAGCAGCGCCACATATATGGCGGTTCACACCAAAACCGTATCAGCGGCTATGTATCTCAAGGTATCGAGGAATCTGAAGTTTGGTGAAATTCTGTGCATTAGTTCTTGAGATATAGCTATCATGAAAATCATGAAAAACGTGGCATAGCAGCGCCACCTGCTGGCCAATTTACACCAAAGCTTAATCAGCGTCTATGTATATCAATCGGTCACAGAATCTGAAGTTTGGTGAAATTCTGTTCATTAGTTCTTGAGATATAGAATTTTGAAAATCATGAAAAACGTAGTATAGCAGCGCCACCTGCAGGCCAATTTTCACCAAAAACCAACAGGCACTAATTCATATCAAGGTCTAACTGAATATAAAATTTTATTAAATTTCGAGCATTAGTTCTTGAGATAGAGCCCACAAATGTTTTGTCACATACAGACAGACATTTTCTAAAAATAGTCAAAACGTGTTCAGGACCTTCTAAAACTTATAAATCCGTAGAAAACCGGAAGTCGAAAATTTTCATGAATCCAATACTTTCTTCTTGTAAAGATAGAAGAAAGTAAAAAAAATATGAAAAGTTATCAAATACAAATCTTCATACCAATACTTTCCACAGTTATTATTTTATGAATGAAACATGAATGAAAATTCCGCAAGATACTTAACTCTTTGAAGGAAAAAGCACTTCAATTCTTAAGGCTCCTGTCCTCGCTCGAGGAAACGTTCGCGAGCTAATGCTATTCCTATGGGGAAGCATTTTTCTAATAACTCTTTCGCATTTTGACATTTTTGAATAATTTTTTGTTTGGATTGGATAGCTGAGGTGGATGCTGACAGCGCACCTTTTTTACTTTTTCGATTTTGGTTGCAGATATTTTTTTAAAAAGCACTTTCAGTTTCGAAACCGGTTTTGAAAGAGAAACTAACTTCCTAAAAAATATCTGCATTCAAAATCAAAATAGTAAAAAAGGTGCGCTGTCGGCATTCACCTCAGCTATCCAAGCAAAAAAAAATATTCAAAAATACCAAAATGCGAAAAAGTTATTAGAAAAATACTTCCCCATAGGAATAGCATTAGCTCGCGAGTGTTTCCTCGGCCAGGGACAGGGGCCTTAAAATGCTGAAATGATTGATTGACACCAGAATTTAAAAACAAATTTGTTTCAAAATATTTAAAAGCCTTTCTTCACGTATTTGACAAAAATAAAATTGCTATTTCAAATTACTGGCGTCAATGTGGCGTTTTACAATCGAAATTAAGTGGGATATATTTTATCTCACCCCCTTCAAGTGGTCAAGTTGTTAAAAATGCTTTTTTGGAGTTAGTTAGCAATCTAAAATTCATATTACAAGTAGAAAATTCGTTAAAGTTTTCAATTTAAAAAAAAACGCTTTTTATCTGTGCTATGTAACGCGGGAAGCCCGGGTTCTATCTACTAGTTACTTTAAATAAGAAAAAAAGAGATAACTAGAAAATTACTTTCTAAACAATAATACTCGTGTACTATTTTTCTCTAAATAAGCATCAGTATCGAGTTAATAAAGCGTTAGCTATTTCGCAAAAAAAATGTAATAAATCTCTCTTATAGCTCGTTATATGCTGTCGTTTTATACAGCTGTTTAAACATTAGGAGTACTCAAATATAATGTTCTTGAGATACGTAAACATACTAAAATGAATTTCTTGGAAAAACCTTACTGCCCAGTGAAAGGAATAAGTACGTATCACAATACAAAATTTTGAGGAGAATGCTTCTCAGCTTTGTAATTTAAAAGAGATGAAAATATTTGAATTCTTTTTATTCGGTTCTATAGATAAGAATGACGGAAGCATTAGCGACATTCAAGTTTTATAGTTTTCTTGCTAAAGTGTGTTTTGTTGTTAAGTTACACATGTCCTTCATTTTATTATCCTGTGAAAACGCTTTTCAAAGGTCAGAAAAATGCATCAATGGAAATCGCGATTTATAACTAATTTGCATATTATAGAATAAAATAAACGCAATTCTAGTGCATGATTATTAGAGAAAGTGTTTATATATATTTATTATAAAATAATCTACCATTTTAAAATCATTCAGATTTAGTTTGATATCCATATTAAATTCGTGTTTTTTAGTAAAGCGAACTAGAATAATAATTGAAAATATACACACATTCAAATATAGCTTTTGAGTAATCAAAAATAGCAAAAACTATATTAAACACCGATGATATATTTATCACAAAGAAATAAAAACAAGAGTGATAATTACTATTATTTTAAACACAATCAAACTAATTGGTAAAGTAATCATACGAATTGAATATTTCCAGCTGAGCGAAAAATTGCCCAGGCTGGGAATCGAACCCGGATACTTGGCTTACAAGGCTTTGGCCTTGTAAGCCAAGTATCCGGGTTCGATTCCCGGCCTGGGCAATTTTTCGCTCAGCTGGAAATATTCAATTCGTAAGAGTGCTAATTGTTTTTTAATGACGCAATTGACAGAGTCAAAAGTACATGTGCCGATTCGTACCAAAATAATAATCCTGGAAAATTTTATAATAAATAAAATATTTTTCATGCTTATCTGTGATCAAAAAATGCTGTTATCTTGAGAGTCCAAGAGCCGACAGTACAAAAATATAAGGTATCAAACACAAGAAAAAACAAGTAGAAAATTGCACGTGAAGCGTAGTAAAGGAGTTGCGTTCGTACGATAACGAAGTTTTAAAAATATTCAGATCTTGCTGATATAGTTGAGCGTACTTCGGATACAGTATAGTGGTTGAAATCTTTATGTTCCTGTAAATACGAATGAAGTAATTTTTATTACACCTCAGCAACGTATATCTTATTCATAAAATGTGAAGTAATTTAATATAATTAAAACACGCCTCAAACAATGTTTCCCCGTTTAGCATTATTTAGTGGAATACTTTTGTATGGCCCTCTAATTTAATAATAAATATTCTTTGCATCACAGATTATACAGGATGTATATTTTAGTATATACTTCATAGATTCATGTCAATTCTATTATGGTCGAATGTGTATAACACCAATAAAATGCATTTGAAACTTTTTTCCCATTGACCGTAATTTAACGGAATATTTTTGATTGTGCCTGTAATTGATCTATCCATCCGATTTTCATAAAATTTGAAATGACTCAACAAAATTATGTAATAATTATGTATTTCAAATTTCAAACGATTTGGTTGGGTAGTTTTTGCGTTGTTATATGCGGACAGACAGACGGACGGACTGAGCAGTATAGTGAATACGCGACAACTACAGGTGCTACGTATTTACATAATTACGAATGCACCTAAAAAGAAAATTTTATTTTATAAAAGAGTCGTAATAGGGAAATCTAATGATGCATGTCTGCGGGAAGTGAAGTGGTGCATAAGGGAAAAATTAATACCACTAGAGGTTTACTGCAGATTTATCACTGTGCTTGTCCTACAATCATTTCATACTTTGATTGTGTACAAATGCAATGAGAAACCTATTAGTAAATCACTAGTGGTATTACTTATTAGCTTATGCACTTCTTCAATTCCGCAGAGCTGCCAACTTGTACGCCTTTTTAAATCATATTGACATGTTTGTAACCACAAAATTTTTAGAGTGAAATATACGCCAAATACATTTAATGTTATGTGTTACAATACATATTGTTAATTATTAAGTAAAATTTTGGATTCAAGTATGTTTATTTGACTTTAAATAGGCGTAGTAGTTGGCAGCCATGATTCTGGAATACATATTGATCATTAGATTTCCCTATTACAATTCTTACATGAAATAAATGTTTTTTTCCTTGTGCTCGAGACCTTAGTATTGTACTGGCAGCTTTTGGATTATGACAAAAAGCGAAAACAAGACATTGCAAATAGGAAAATCAATATACACTCATATTCATATCTTTTTTATTTTTACTGGGTTCAAGTTATGTTTTAATCAGTAACTGAAAGTTGCCCCTTTTAATGTAACAAACAACCCGTTTCTGTTGGATTGTGATTTCTACTATCTATTCAACAGAAGAACTTGCGATTCAAACAAGATGCAAATACGTGGAAAAATGACATAACATACATAAATCCAAGCGCTGAGAATTTTCATTCTAAAATGTTGAAAAGTTTGATTGACACCATAATTCACGAACGAATTTCTTAAAGAAAGAAAACCCCTTTTGTAAACATTAATTTTATAAAAAAAAATATTAAAATATTATTGATGCCAACTGGTAGCTTGAAATTAAAATTAAGTGGTCATGTTACTACTGATCTTGTAATAGTTAAAAAGCTTGTTTAATACTACAAAAAATCCTACCTACACTGTTAAAATTCTGCCATTTTTGTTGCTTAGTCACTCCGCTACTTTCATAAAAAATCTTTATTGTGACCATTGAAAATGCTTCATGATAACGCAATGTAATCGTTTTCTATAAAAGCGATGTAGTGATTATGCAACAAATAATTCCAAGCGCTGAGAATTTTTATTCTAAAATGTTGAAAAGTTGGATTGATACCATAATTCAAGAACGAATTTCTTAAAGAAAGAAAACTCCTTTTGTAAACATTAGTTTTATAAAAAAAAAATATTAAAATATTATTGATGCCAAACGGTAGCTTGAAATTAAAATTAAGTGGTCATGTTACTACTGATCTTGTAATAGTTAAAAAGCCTGTTTAATGCTACAAAAAATCCTACCTACACTGTTAAAATTCTGCCATTTTTGTTGCTTAGTCACTCCGCTACTTCCATAGAAAATCTTTATTGTGACCAATGAAAATGCTTCATGATAACGCAAAGTCGTTTTCTATAAAAGCGATGTAGTGATTATGCAACAAAAATTGCAAAATTTTAGCGGTGTATTCACAAAATCTTTGAGGGGGCCATACGAATGAAAGAGGCTTTATTTTATTTTTTTCTTTCATCGATTGCATTTCCTCGGACAAGCATTAAAAGTAACGGTTGCAAAATTTCTCCTCGGTACTTTTCAGAATTTAACTGCGAATGATTTATGACACATTAATTTTAACCCAAATTTATCCAGAAATTAAAACGTGGATTACGATAATGAGAGCACTTGTTTGAAAAGATTTTTATTTGAAATATAAAATCATATAATGTCTTTGTTTGTTTGCAAAAAAACGGAATAGAGATATGCAGAACATCCGATGCACGCTGCTGGCAATTAGTTTCCCCAAAGCAGCTATGTTCAAATACATTTTTTCTTTAAACGTCTTAAATTATACGATGATGCATTCTAGACCCTCCTACAAAAACAGATTGTAGCGTGGATGTTCACCGCTAGTTTACGCTACCGAATATATTTAAATCTATAAATCTTTATTCATTTATATAGATTTTCGCATAAAAATTTTAAATTGCATGCTGTGAAGTATGCAGGCTGTCGAAGGCAGTGAACTCATCATTACAAATAAATAAATAAATAAATAAATAAATAAATAAATAAATAATAATAATAATAATAATGATTGGAATATTTTTGTTTAAAAACCTAAAATTAAAAAATAACTGACCTTGCATAGAGTAAGCTATCGAATTATCGAAGGAAGTAGGGCTCACAACGCTGTGACACAGATTTGTTTGGATAAATTTAAGGTCTGTCTCAAAAGTTCAAGCTCAAGCATAAAATGTCGCTATTCAAAGAATTATAAAAAGTTAGAATGAATAACATTTTTTTATTTGCAGATTTCCCGACAATTTTTCAATAAATGATATCAAAAGCATAAAAAATAAATTACATAATTATTTCAAATATTTATATAAAAAATGTTTTAAAAAAACTGTCTCAAAAGTATATGCACAATGCCAAAAACAACCAGATATATAATTTTTACAGAACTTTTGATTACAATTTTTTTTTCATGATTTTGGATTAGTTCAAATAAATGCACGTCCATCCAAATTATTAATTTTTTGTAGTGTATTATGCTTTTTCAATGGCCTCTTGGAATTAATTTAATCGAGTTGTACTACTTTCTATTGTCGTAAAGCTGGCAGGTTAAAATACCCCAGATATTTTCAATCAGGTTTAAGTCTGGTCTTAAAGATGACCAATCAAGAACTTCAACATTTTTCTGAGAAAGTCAAAGTTTTGTAGAATTTGATACGTGAATTGAGGCTCGGTCTTCTTGAAAACTCCATTCCGGAACCCCACAAAATGTCACCAAATGGAAGCAAATATTGGTTTAGCGTCTCTTGATACTTTTTAGGTGCGTTCGTAATTATGTAAATACGTAGCACCTATAGTTGTCGTTCAGTCTGTCCGTCTGTCTCTCCGTCCGTCTGTCTGTCCGTCTATCTGGCCGTACGCATATAACAACTCAAAAACTACCCAACCGAATTGTTTGAAACTTAAAATATATAATTAATACATAATGTTGTCGAGTCATTTCAAATTCTATGAAAATCAGATGCATAGTTCAATTACAGGGACAATCAAAAGGAATCCGATACATTACGGTCAATGGGAAAAAAATTTAAATGCATTTTAATCGTTTGAAATTTAAAATACATAATTATTACATAATTTTGTCGGGTCATTTCAAATTTTATGAAAATCGGGTATATAGATCAATTACAGGGACAATCAAAAGTATTCCGTAACAATACGGTCAATAGGAAATTTTTTTTCAAATGCATTTTAATGGCGTTACACTCATTCGAACATAAAAAATTCATATGCATGTATAAAGAACATATTATAATATACATTTTGCATAATCCGTGGTGCAAATACATTTATTATTGATTTACAAGGCCACATAAAAGTATTCCGTTACATAATGGTATAGGGAGAACATTGTTGGGTGCTCATTTTAATTGTAATTAACTATTTACAATTTTATGAGATTGATATATGAGAGTGACATTTTAAAACTTCGTTATCGTACGAACGCACCTTATTTGCTACGTTTCACGTGCAATTTCCAACTTGTTTCAATCTTGTCTTCCATTTAAAAAATACAGAGGGTAGACCATTTAATCCAAATACCTCCCCCAAACCATAACAGATTTACCGCCTTGCTGCCTGCTGGAAAATGCCCTTGGTTATTTTCGTAAATTATGCCAATGCGCGTTCGAACCATC
This sequence comes from Maratus speculifer, assembly GCA_964019185.1. NCBI lineage: Eukaryota > Metazoa > Arthropoda > Arachnida > Araneae > Salticidae > Maratus > Maratus speculifer. The sequence goes on along the minus strand of OZ025297.1, from coordinate 7,636,147 downwards.
AGAGCCATTTAAGTTACACTTTTTCTCATCTCTAAATAAAACAGTAAGCTATTTGTCTGTTTAGGTCATGTGTTTTTTAGCCCTCTTCATTATTGACTCTTTGTGCTGTAATTTGAGAAATAGTTTGCTAGCCATTTTCTTCAGTATGATGTAATCACACTCTTCAATACGTCTATGTACTGCGTGTTTGCGCGTCTGTACATTAAGATTATTTTTAATTTGCCGTATGGACATATTTTGTCCAGATATCAATCTCCGTATTCTCCGATCAGTCTGAATAATCGCCATACATAGTCGTCCACATTATTGTTTCCACTTAAAATTATCATTTCTTGAGAATACTTGATATATACCTCGCTTTCATGGATTTAAATCTTTTGTATTTTCAGAAACAGTTTTTTTTTTTACCATTTCAGTTTAAAAACTTTAAAAACTTCAAAATTTGTGAATTCTTTATCCTTTGGCATTTTTAAAATGAAAGGGAATGATTTCTCCACCTTTTATACTTTTATAAAATTGCAGTATCATGTCATACAACGTCATTATACACGGCCAATCCCTTGTTTCTAAAAAATGTGCATAAAGTGCTTTAACTTTTGAGACAGCATTTCTTCAAGAAAAAAGAAAAATTAAATAAAAATAACTATATTTTTTATTTTAACCACCCAAAAGGGTTTATTTTATTTTATTTTGATTAAATGTCATGTATTTATTGCAAATTAGCATAAAGTATTTTCTTCTTCAATTATTTTAAACCAGATTTGCAGAGTGCTTACACTTTGGAGACAGACTATAGTAAAACTATAACTTTATAAAAATTGTACAAAAAATGACTAGGTTAATAAAAAATTAAATAAAATTAATTAATTAATTAAATTAGTTAAATAATGTTTCACCGTTTGCGTGAAAGCAATCAAAATGTAATGTGCATAATTTTTTATATAAATGTATAGAGCAACTAATTACAAAGTTTTAAAAATGTAGCTTAAAATTTCAAAAACATACATAGAGTTCCTTAGAAGAAAATTCGATAGAATAAGCTCAAAATTCATTGTTCAGAAAAGGCAGCAAAAATGCAGCTAAAGGGACAGTATCCAACTACAGTAGCACGTGCAATATTGTGTATGTTACAATAACACTAATCAATGAGCATATGGAAACAGCCCCTCATTTGTTTGCTTCATTTTGAGAGACCGATGCTGCTCTAGGCAATTCATTTGCACATAATGTATTTTGATTGCATTCGTTCAATTGCAGTAAAACATTATATACCTGCACAGTTTTCATATAACTTTTATTATTTTTTTTCTTTTGATTACCGGATATTGTGTATAACGTTTTAGTTATATTTTCTGAAAGTAACATATTTAAAACTTATTTTAATTTATCTGCAAATTATTAGAAAATCCTTAATTTTGCTACGAGTATACTCTCTATCCTCATACAAATGGACACAAATTAGTACAATAAGCCACTTAATCATAATCTTCTAGAGTGCTTTTTCTATATTAGTTTTGTTTTGGTAGACTTATCCAAGATATATTTGTTCTTTTTTAAGCTGTTGGCGATCCGCTATGAAGTTTAGGAAAAAAATCCTTTTCAGAAATATTAGATCTGCTATTCCGTTTACACATTTGGAATTTCGCGATAATTCTTTATGTATTTTTCTAAATATATCTATCTTTTTATCAAATCATCTAAAATCATCGTTGGTCAGATTTGGCTATAAAGGTCGTGTCCTTTTGTATTATACATTAAGGTTTCTTTAAACGTAAGTTGTTTCGATTACAACAGTCGAAAGTTTGATTGCAATCATTAGTTTGACTGGCTGCAATCGTTAGTTTGAAAGCTTGTCATCAGAACGTGAAATCTATCTTTATACTTCTGAGTGATTGGAACAGTTGATGGGAAATTGATTGCGTTCATGTATATTTAATATTAAACGAAGGTAAAAAAAATGACAGCATAGGCAAATCAATGATAGAATGTTTTTAGAAAATTGTGAAAAAATCGTTATTTAGAAGCGCGGTACGACCTCAAAATTAATGCTAAAACGACAGTTTTTTATTGCATATTCATATGATTTCTAGGTTCGTAAAATGATGCGAATATCAGATAGCATAATAAAATTACTTGATTACATTTAATATGTTTTTTTATTTTTTAATTATTTTGTTTGAGAAATATATTATTTTAAAGACAAATTTAACTAGGTCGGATATTTTTCAATGCGTTTTATCAGGTTTTCTAAATTGTGAAGCAAAATAATATATGTTATACGTTCCGTATAAAAAACATTTGTTTATTATAAAATACCAGTTATTTCCATTAAGTAAGAGAAAAAGTTCTGCTGTTATTTATTTTATGAAAAACATCAGTACATAAGTAAAACTGTTGAAACGGCTTATCTTAATTTTAGTGTGTCATAAAAATTTTACAAGCAGAATGTTTCATATATGTTCTTATTTTATGGAAAGCGGGTGTTTAAGCTAGGTACGCTTCTTATACTTTTGTATAGAAAATCTGAGATTTTTTTTGTGCAATAAGTACAATATTTTACATTACACATACACATTTCTCTAGAATATTCATGATAATATACTAAAAAGAATTATTTTGTAAAATAAATTTGAATGTTTATACAAAAGATTAAATGCCCACTAACATATCGATAGGCATAAGAATAAATTTTAATGATGGAAGAATAAAAATAATATAGCAAATGATGCGTAAATTACTGCATTGTAAAAAAAATATGATATATAATATAATGTGTAACAAAATAAATAAATAAATAGAAAAAATCTTTCAGTACAAAACACATTTTTAGATACAAATGCTGCATTGGTTTGTAATAATAAGCCTTCAAACGCGATTGCACTCGCAATATGCCATTACTTGTTGCTTTTAACAATTTCTTTTTAAATTTAAAACATACCGCGTATACAAATCTAATGACAGCGTAAAATCATTTTATTTCCCTAAATATGACTTTTTTTTTTACAGAGATATAATTAAATTTAAAATTTTATGAAAACAGGAATGAAAGATGTTTTGGCATTTATTTTTTAGCCTTTTTCGACCAAATAGTTTAATATAATTAAGCGTGGAAGACTAATCGAAAAAAGTCATATATTTATGCCTAAAACGCCATAATCAGTTTTAAAAATATTGCAGTTAATTTTTTCAACAAGTAAATAAATAAATAAAAATAATGTGCTGATTTTGTAGTACTCGTTTTCTCCTATGAAATACTGTTTTCCTCAGACGATGTTTTGGAAGTGTCAATTAGCAAAAATACTTGTGTAAAGCTGAAATGTTTTTACATTCGACGCTGTAATTGGTTTTCAAAAGTATGAATTATAACTATATAAAAAACTTTACCTGAACTAACGTAAAGGCAGAACTAACCTTTTGCCTTTATAATTTTTTTATTCGGTAAAAGAAAGTATGCGTCAGTAATTTTACAGAATCTCAGCAACCAGTTTTAGATCACTTACAAAAATACTCAAACGTTAATCCAAAAAATATACCATTTGTAAAAATAAAATGTGTGAAATTTTCGACAAAATTCCTAAAAACCATAGTCTTTTGAGACGGTTTTGTCAATTCCGGCAACATATTTGTACTATTAAATATTCATATTTTGACGAAATTCTACAAAGAGATCTAATAGAGTTTTATTTGTATAATCTTTAAAACTTTCACATAGTTTTTACGATACAAAGTTTTTTTTTCTTTTTGTGCTGACATAAACTATGCAAAAACAAGAAACAAAAGCGAAAAGAAAATATATTGATATGTCAACTGGATATCAATATTACTTCTAAATTATTTTTACCTCGAACAAAAAGTGAAAATACCCATCGACTTTGAAAATCACTATCAGCAATAAATAAAATCCTAAACAGCGTGTATTTAAAAAAATCCTTCCAAAACCGAAAGACATTTAAAAAATACGAGAGCTAAACGTTTAAGGGAAGTTTACCTTTTCGACATTTCTGTTCATTTTTAAAAATATACTTCATGTAGTGAACTTGCTAAATTTCAAAGCAAAAACAAACAAACAAAAAAAACGCACATTTTGAATTTTTATTATTGCATATTTAATTAAATTTTATTATTAAGTATTATTTTAAGTTAAAAAACTTTGATTGTTTTAAAATCACTACACTCTTTAAACAAAAGAGTGGATATGGAATCTCAGAAAAAAACTGCAATTTATCAATCATGAATGAGTTATTTTTGAAACGTTTCACTATATTGATTTAAATTGCCTTTTTAAATTACTCATCTTGATTTAAACTGCTTTTTTAAATTACTCATCTTGGTTTAAATTGCTTTTTGAAATTACTCATCTTGATTTAAATTGCTTTTTTTAATTACTCATCTTCACTTAAATTGCTTTTTTAAATTACTCATCTTGATTTAAACTGCTTTTTTAAATTACTCATCTTGGTTTAAATTGCTTTTTGAAATTACTCATCTTGATTTAAATTGCTTTTTTTAATTACTCATCTTCACTTAAATTGCTTTTTGAAATTACTCATCTTGATTTAAATTGCTTTTTTTAATTACTCATCTTCACTTAAATTGCTTTTTTAAATTACTCATCTTGATTTAAACTGCTTTTTTAAATTACTCATCTTGGTTTAAATTGCTTTTTGAAATTACTCATCTTGATTTAAATTGCTTTTTTTAATTACTCATCTTCACTTAAATTGCTTTTTTAAATTACTCATCTTGATTTAAACTGCTTTTTTAAATTACTCATCTTGGTTTAAATTGCTTTTTGAAATTACTCATCTTGATTTAAATTGCTTTTTTTAATTACTCATCTTCACTTAAATTGCTTTTTTAAATTACTCATCTTGATTTAAACTGCTTTTTTAAATTACTCATCTTGGTTTAAATTGCTTTTTGAAATTACTCATCTTGATTTAAATTGCTTTTTTTAATTACTCATCTTCACTTAAATTGCTTTTTTAAATTACTCATCTTGATTTAAACTGCTTTTTTAAATTACTCATCTTGGTTTAAATTGCTTTTTGAAATTACTCATCTTGATTTAAATTCCTTTTTTTAATTACTCATTTTGATTTAAATTTCTTTTTTAAATTACTCATCTTGATTTAAATTGCTTTTTTAAATTACTCATCTTCATTTAAATTGCTTTTTTTAATTACTCATCTTCACTTAAATTGCCTTTTTAAATTACTCATCTTGATTTAAACTGCTTTTTTAAATTACTCATCTTGGTTTAAATTGCTTTTTGAAATTACTCATCTTGATTTAAATTGCTTTTTTTAATTACTCATCTTCATTTAAATTGCTTTTTTAAATTACTCATCTTGATTTAAACTGCTTTTTTAAATTACTCATCTTGGTTTAAATTGCTTTTTGAAATTACTCATCTTGATTTAAATTGCTTTTTTTAATTACTCATCTTCACTTAAATTGCTTTTTTAAATTACTCATCTTGATTTAAACTGCTTTTTTAAATTACTCATCTTGGTTTAAATTGCTTTTTGAAATTACTCATCTTGATTTAAATTGCTTTTTTTAATTACTCATCTTCACTTAAATTGCTTTTTTAAATTACTCATCTTGATTTAAACTGCTTTTTTAAATTACTCCTCTTGGTTTAAATTGCTTTTTGAAATTACTCATCTTGATTTAAATTGCTTTTTTTAATTACTCATCTTCACTTAAATTTCTTTTTTAAATTACTCATCTTGATTTAAATTGCTTTTTGAAATTACTCATCTTGATTTAAATTGCTTTTTTTAATTACTCATCTTCACTTAAATTGCCTTTTTAAATTACTCATCTTGATTTAAACTGCTTTTTTAAATTACTCATCTTGGTTTAAATTGCTTTTTGAAATTACTCATCTTGATTTAAATTGCTTTTTTTAATTACTCATCTTCATTTAAATTGCTTTTTTAAATTACTCATCTTGATTTAAACTGCTTTTTTAAATTACTCATCTTGGTTTAAATTGCTTTTTGAAATTACTCATCTTGATTTAAATTGCTTTTTTTAATTACTCATCTTCACTTAAATTGCTTTTTTAAATTACTCATCTTGATTTAAACTGCTTTTTTAAATTACTCATCTTGGTTTAAATTGCTTTTTGAAATTACTCATCTTGATTTAAATTGCTTTTTTTAATTACTCATCTTCACTTAAATTGCTTTTTTAAATTACTCATCTTGATTTAAACTGCTTTTTTAAATTACTCATCTTGGTTTAAATTGCTTTTTGAAATTACTCATCTTGATTTAAATTGCTTTTTTTAATTACTCATTTTGATTTAAATTTCTTTTTTAAATTACTCATCTTGATTTAAATTGCTTTTTTAAATTACTCATCTTCATTTAAATTGCTTTTTTAAATTACTTATCTTGATTTAAATTGCTTTTTTTAAATTACTCATCTTGTTTTTAATTGCATTAAAACAACTCGTTCACGCGAGATCTTTCAATTGTTTACATGAAGCTGGCTTTTAAATCCTGAGATAATTTGGATTTCAGCTCGACTTGAGGCATTTTGTGGCTGTGGTTTTAAGAGAGTAGTATTTTTTTTTAAATATTCATATTTTTGCCCCACTTTTAAAAGGCATTTTCAAATGTGTACTACTTAAGACTGCGTATGGGTTTTTAGATGCTTTCCAATATTACATTTAATAAATATTTTTACTTATATTTATCGTGTAAAATGGTGAAATCTTTTTAAAAAATCAACAAAGAACATGAAAGTTAACTCCATACCCGTATTAACATGTGCAAAGCATTTTAAATATCAATTACAAAAAAAGCTTTATCGTTTTCAAAATATAAAACTGATGTAAAAGTGAAAATGGAGAAAAGGCCATTTAAAATTTTTATTTATGTTAGGAACTGCGCTGGTTGTTTCAACAAATTATATCGCGACTTACTGCTGTATGGGTAAAAAAGATGTGTCAAGTTATTTGTAATTAAAAGTATTTTCATTTAATATATATGTTATAGGCCAAGCCCGATTTTAGGCCAAACTAGATTGGCCTAGGCCAAACTAGTTTATCCTAACGCCCATCGGATAAATTAGTTTTTCCTATGCCAAACTAGTCTATCCGAAAGCCAATCGGATAAACTAGTTTTTCCAAGGCCAAACTAGTCTATCCGAATACCCATCGGATAAACTAGTTTTTCCTAGGTTAAAATAGTCTATCCGAACGCCCATCGGATTTTCCTAGGCCAAACTATATTGGCCGAACGGTCTTTAGCACAAACTAGTTTAGTCTGCTATTCATTGGCTTGAACTACTTTATCATAGGCCCATCTAAAATGTCCTAGGTCAATTCAATTTGGCGTTATTTTATTGAATCTAGAAACCGCCACGGCGCCAACTTTCTGGATTTGATCTAATTTATCCTAGGCCGATGCAATTTTAACAATATTTTAGCTCACAGACTATCAAAGCCTGAGAACTAATGTGTTCGCAGATTCTGTGTGTGTGTATGTAACCATGTACGTATATATGGATGTATGTAGGTACGTATGTACGTAATGCGATAACTCCTGATAGAAATATCCAGTTTGCTTCAAATTTTAGACATAGATTTATTCTGATAACGAACTTCCCTGATTTGTTTCAGGAGTTCATCGAATAAAAATAAGGGGAGGGAAAGAAATGGCTAATCCGCACCCATCGCCCCCTCCTTAATTTCGTTAAAACAGTTTTTCATGCAAAAGTATGATTTTATTAAAATTTTAGGTATAAGTTCATTTTCATAAGGCACCTTCATGATCAATTGTAGGAATTCATAGTTTACGTATATAGAAAGGAGGAATAGGAGGTAACCCCCTTAATTTGTGTAAATATGTAATATGTATAAGGAAAGAAAGGGGGGGGGCGAACAAAATCAGGAAATATAACGGATATTCTAGTTTGATCTATTTGAAAATTTAAGATAGTTTATGACACATGATATAAATTTATAAAAATATATTCCACGTTAAATGCCACTATTTACGAATAGTGATTTTTGCAAAAATCTTAAATTTTTGTTTTGAAGCGCTTCGACATCGAGTAACATATCTACTGATAGATTGTTTAACGGAGTTATGTTCCGATACAGTTTTGTTAATAATAGGGTGCGTTTCCTTTCGTAATGGGACTTTTTTGTATGGTATTTTATCATATTTCATAAGCTATCACAAAGTTTCAAACAGTTCCAACAAGAATTTAACATTTTTACAAAAATTGCTAAAAGAAAATGGTGTTAATTGATGCGGGATTCTTTTTCTTAAATAGTTAACATCATCTTTTATTATGTTTCTAAAAGTTTTAAATAATGGTGATATTTAATTAGCAGCCAACACGTTAAAATACACTGAGCTTTTTTAAAAAAAAGTTTTAGCGTTCCCTTACTCTATCCACCCTCCATCCTAAATTTCAAGTGTCATGCTTTATTTAAGCATTTTCTTATTTTTAAAAGGGGTCTGACATTTAGATTTTTAATATGAACAATTTCGCGTGAAGTCATGTGTGCGAAAACCAATATCGGTTACGAATTAAAAATCTTTTTATAAAACCAAAAGTTTTTATCCGATTGAAAAAATAATTCGTTCTCCCTTTATATTTAACCTCAGAACCCCCAAAGTTAATCAGGTAAATGCCTTAGCAGAAAGAACCTACATCCAAAATTTGAAACAAATCGGTAAATTCTCCTTGAAAAACCTATTTACATAAATTAAGGGGTTACGTCCCAATCCTCATTTCTTTATACATAAACAAAGAACACCCACAACTAATCATGGAGGTGCCTTATCAAAATGATGTTATGCCTAAAATTTTAATAAAATCTGATACTTTTGCATAAAAAATTGACTAAACTAATTTAAGGAGATGGGGGGGGTGCGGATTATCCTTTTGTTCCCCTTCCCTTATTCTTATCCAATGAACACTAGAAACTAATCAGGGAAGTTCGTTATCAGGATAAAGCTATGTCTAAAATTGTAAGCAAATTGGATATTTCTATCAGGAGTTATCGCATTACGTACATACGTACGTACATACATACATACGTACATGGTTACATACACACACACATAGTCTGAGAGTACATTAGCTGAAAGGCTTTGATAGTCTGTGAGTTAAAATCGCGTCAAGTCGCATTGGCCTAGCATAAATAAGACAAAACTAGCAAGTTAGCGTCATGGTGGTCTTTAGATTCAATAAAATCTGGCCAAATTGACTTGGACTAGGACAGTCTAGATCGGCCTAGGATAAACTCGTTCAAACCAATAAATAGAAGGCTAAACTAGTTTATCATAATGACCGTTCGGCCAAACTAGTTTGTTCTAGGAAAATATAGTTTATCCGATGGCCATTCGGATGGACTAGTTTGGCCTAGGAAAAACTAGCTTATCCGATGAACGGTCGAATAGACTAGTTTAGCCTAGGAAAAACTGGTTTATCCGAAGGGGGTTTGGATAAACTAGTTTGGCCTAAAATAAAATATGGCCTGTAACATATATAAAAATTGACATTTAGAAGAAGATTGAGATAAACTATCTTGTTAAAAAACATTTTACTTCGATGTCACTGTTCATTTTTCATGGGCATTTTCTGCAGAATTAACATTAAGTATGTTTAAAATATAATTAATTTCAGACAATTGCTCTCAAATTTTAATATTACGTACTACGTTTTAGATAATGTTTCAGTATGTATTTGGTTTAGATATTGTTAGATTTAGATGATTAGATTAATGTGAATTAATCAATTTGAAAAAAAAAAAAACACTTAAGATCTCGATGTGAAAAATTAATTAAACATATAAACAGTTAAACAAAACAAAAGAAATCTTTCTTTAGTACTAATCAACATTTTAGCACGTAAATTACACATAAGCGTTGTAAATAAATAAATAAATATATATATATATATATATATATATATATATATATACACACACATACAAGGTGATTCTACATTTTTTTTACAATAAAAGAGGGGTGATAGTACACATCAAGACAAACAATATTAAATAGGAGACCAAGGGTCCCAAATGTTTTCCAAAGGAGATAGCCGCCATTAAAGTTTAAGGACCAAACTTTCAAATAAACATAAAAAACGGAAAAATCGGTCGATTGATTTGCGGTTTTCACTAAAATTATTCTTTATGTCGGCATTTTCTTGAAATTAAATTATAAAGATAAATTTCAAAAAATGCCGATAGAGGGCGCTTTAGACTTTGGATTTATTTTATTCAAAATAACGTACAGCATTGGTGTCTCCATTTCTTGACAGAGGGCGCTACCGACACATCTCCGAAATTTCAATGGCATTAATCCTGGAATTTTTACTACCTGAGCAACATGCTTCCAGAAAGTTTTAGGGATGCAAAGACGACTCGGAATCACATTATAATGTAACGTCGAAAATGCCATTTTACGAGTTAGGGTTAAAAAAAGCAGAGGAAAAAGCAACTTGATATTTCTACAACACGTTCTGTGAGAACTTCTGTTAAAAGCACATGTTCTTGTTTCGTTGCGCCAGGCTATAGCGCGATGGGGCTCCTCCACATTTTACCAATGATGTCCGCAGAGACCTCAACGCAACATGTGGACAGCGGTGGATAGGTAGTGGTGGCCCGGTTCGTTGGCCTGTCAGATCGCCGCACCTACTTCATTATATCAATTACTTTTTGTTACATACCTTTATTTTATCACTGTATAATTGCTCTGTACTTTTAAAAAAAAACATTGCTGAGTGGGGCTAGTTGACCTCAAATCAATTGGTAGCCCCCCCCCCCCCATCACAACCTGGCTCAATCTGAATCTGAATCTTCTTAATGTATGGACTTCTTCTGCTGGGATCAAATGAAAAGTTGAATGTATGAGACTCCCGTACCGTCAGTGGAAGACAACCTCAGCTCAAATTTCGGCAGCTGCCAGAAAGCTATCCGAGATGCCAGGAATCTTTCAAGGTGTGAGGAATTGCATGCGACGCTGCTGTCAAGCATGCCCGACTACTTCTGGTCGTAATCAGACTTTTTTGTAGTAAAACCTTTAACTAAATTGTTTTCTGCCACATTAATGTTTTGCTGTTTCACAACCTGTTTGTGTTGCTTTTTTCTCTGATTCGTTTAACCACCGCTTACTCAAAAGGCATTTTCAACGTTACATTACTATGTGATTCCGAGTTGCTTTGCATCCCTAACACTTCCTGGAAGTATGTTGGTCTGGTAGTAAAACACCCAGAAGTAATGCCATTGAAATATCGGAGATGTGTCGGAAGCGTCCTCTATCAAAAAATGGAGATACAAGAGCTGTAAGTCATTTTTCAATAAAATAATTACCAAGAGAATGACCTACACACAAACCGCAACGAAATCGATGAGTTTCTAAAATGTTTATGAGTGTTTAAAATCCCCGTCTCTATTCACAGTTCAATTTTCGCTAGTTACCCGATCCCAATGTTTCCGATTTTGGGATTAATATTTAAGTTAAAGTCCAAACTTTAAAATAATTTCAACCCCATGCACAAAATAACGGTAAAAAGCAGTTGCTCGTAACTCTGAAGTCTAAAGCGCCCTCTATCGATAATTTTTGAACGTAACCTTTATAATTTGTTTTTTTTTAAAAATCGTGATATAAAGAATGATTTTAGTGAAAACCGCAAACGAATCGACCCTTTTTTCCGTTTTTTATCATAGTTTGAATTTGTGGACCTTAAACTTTAATGGCCGCTATCTCCTACAGAAGACGTTTGTGCCCCATGGTTTCCTATTTAATAATGTTTGTCTTCATGTCTACTATCATCCCTCAAGGTTTGTCGGTCTGGTAGCGAAACACGCTGTATATATATATATATATATAATACCATTAAAAGTAGACAAGATTCACCAATGGATTTTATCAATAAAAGAATTAAATTGTATATATGTATCATAACGTTTGATTGAAACATATAGGGGAGTATAATCTGTTTGAATATCAAAAATTTTCCTATTGTTGAAAACCTTAAGATGGTATGGTGTATTTTTGTCGGCCGATCATCTACGCTATGGGATATAGGCCCTATGGGGTGGGTTGCCTTCCGTGGGGGTCTTTCTAAGGGAACCTAACCCGTATTTACGCAAGGTTCGAAGAAAACTACGGAAAACTTCGAACGGTTAGGCCGACGGTCGCGACTGGGTTCGAACCCAACACCTACCGCCTACCAGTTTGGAGGTCAGAATGAAAACCTTAAGAAAATAATGGAAAAGGTAAATTACAGAAAAAAATAATCCTTTGACCAACTAAATGTAAGTACCTTAGTACGAATATTATACAAAGGCTTTCGACGTCAAGAAATGTACTTTTTTTAAACATTGTATAGAATATATTAATTTTTACCCTTTAAAGACAAAATTATTTAAAAAAAAAAACATTTTTAATATTGTTTTTGTGTTAAGTGACACCTTTTCTGTTTTTTAATATATGGCATTGCTTTCCAGCTGCAAAATTTTGAAGATACCGATTAAAAAAATATATCAGCCTAAAGTTGGGAGCGTCTTCGTGTTAACTTTGTGTTTAGTTTTTAAAAATTATAATTTCTTTAGTCCTTAAAAGAGTTTGGAATGCCGTTCAATTTGCGCCTTACGGAGACAATTTCTTTTTATCGTAAAAATGTCTACCTGTTTGCATTTCAATACATTTTTTTTTTTCAAAGAATCTAAGAATTTCCATCACCTAAAAAATGAAATCATTTAGATGAGTAAAAGTTTCTATTGGGATATAAAATGTAGGAAAATTTCGACGAAAATAGCAAAAACCAGTGTGTATCAAAACGGTTTTTTCATCTTCTGTTCAAGATTTCACTGTTAAACATGTCTATTTTTTCAGGATATTTTAAAATTGGGTTTTTTTGCAATTTTTATTTAAAGAAAAATACAGAGAGAATTGAATCGAATTTCAGAGAAAATCGATTTAAATATATATTTTTAAAGAAAATTTTAAAGAATAATTTTTACAGTTATGTTTAAAACAAATTGAAATTTCGGAGAATTGAAACGATAAGATACATTCATTCCAGGGTTAAAGGACTAAACAAAAAAAAAAAAAAAAAAAAGAAGAAACTTCTTTACAATTACATAAATATTTCACCGGAATACATTATATTTATTCTTACATTATTATTATTATATATATTTATTATTATAATCATTATAACAGAAACAAATTTCAAAATGTTTAGACAACAATTAATATTTTTCTAACCTTGAAATGGTCCTTGACGTATGAAAAGGAAATGTCTTCTTGTGATTTAAAGAAATATCTGCCTACTACTAAATAGTAATAACAATTTGCGAATTTTTAATTTAAAAATATGAAGGCTTAGCCGTTGTTAGCAGAGGGTTGTTTATTATAGTTAAATACGAAAGACACATTCTGAAATCTAGAACTTTACATTTTAATAACAATTTTAATTTTTCTTAAGAAAGGTGTTATAGTAAAAATAAAATACATTGACATGTTTCGGAACAGTCAAATAAGTTCCATAGTCATAATATAAATAAAACAAAAATTCAAAATATTTCTCGGACAATACAAATGACACGCGACAATGAGATATAAATAACAAAAACTTATATTATTACAAACTAGCAGCTTCCGCCCGCTACGCTGGTCAGTATCTCTAAAATAATCTTGAATCAAACGAAATATATTTAAATAAACAATCTTAATATCGAACCAAATAACCACAATTTTTGTCTGATTTATGTAGTCTTACATTGGTCAGTTCAAAGTTCATTTTGACGACAAAATAACTCTAAAATGACTAAATAACTGACAAATTACAAAAGTACTAAAGTAATTAAGATTTTTTTAGTAGGTTTTTTTTTTATCTTGAATTCCGCTTGAATTGCTTCTGAGGTATGGTGAAACATGTTATTATTTTAGACCATCCGATGAACTTACTAAAGGAAAGATATATATATATATATATATATATAGATAGATAGATAGATAGATAGATAAAGATTCAAAATTTCAGGTTTTTGCGCCGAAGACATCGCCAAATTAGGAAAATGTGAAGTATCTCACCAAGTAATGGATTTAAAAGAATTTGCTTAGTACCATTCAATTAAGCATGAAAAAATGCACTAAAATATGCACACACACAAAAAAAAAAATAATAATAATAATTAGTAAAATATTAATAAAAAGTCGAAATAAAAATCGTTTAATGACATTTTAAACACGTGAATCGTATTTAATGTCATTGAATGCGACATTCACGATCATCCATTATTAGCATCTAATCTGATAGTTTGGCGATAATTTTTTGGTCGACGGGATAACCTAGTAGTACCGTTTTTTTATTAGAATGAATGATAAATTAATTGCAAATATTTTTTCATGATAATGATTTTTCTTTCACATTCAAAATGTTTCTTTTTTAGGTACTTCTAGGTTATCCCGTCGACCAGAAATTATTGCCAAACTATAAGATTAAATGCCAATAATGGATGATCGTGAATGTCACATTCAATGACATTAAATGCGATTCACGTGTTTAAAATGTTATTAAGGGATTTTTATTTCGACTTTTTATTAATATTTTTATTAATATTCTACTAATTATTTGTTTTTTCATTATTTAAAATAAAAATTATGTCAACATGTATAATTTGGCTATTAGTTTGGCAATTTGTATAATTTGGAGAAATTGGTCGACGGGATAACCTAGAAGTATCCCTTTTTAGTGATGGTAAAATAATTGCAGATGAAAGAGATGTAATAGTAAGGCTAAAACACGATTTAAGGACTGCTTGGCATATGACTTGGCGGAGACTCGATAAGTACGCTAATTCTATCAACCTAAATATCCATATAGAGTGTAAACAAACAATTGGTACCATTTGATTATTCCGTCGATCAATTTCGCCAAATTATACAAATGGATATAATTTTTATTTTAAATAACCAAAGAATTAATAAATTACTAAAATATTAATAGGAAAAGGGATAAAATATCAAATTAAAATTAGTTGACGACGTAACAATTTGCAAAACATATTTAATGTCAAAAGAATGTGACATTTATGATTATCCATTATTGATATTTAACCTTATTCTTTGGCGACAGTTTTTTGGTCGATGGGAGCTCAAGTATTGCCAAATAATGTAATATTGTCAAAAAATGTAAACAAATTATATAAACAATAATATTGCCAATAATATTTAGATGCAGATATCATTTACGGATCACGTTGGCACGATTACAACAAAATTACGATTTTATGCCTCACGTGGTAATCCAGTAATAGTCGTTTATTTATCAGTAAACTATTTAATTATTTTTCTTTTCTATTTTAAAATCATACAAATTGTTTTGTTCCATAATTGCTAATTGAATTAATTAATTTATTATTAATATTTTACCAGATTACATTTTCTTGGCAACGGGAAAGAAAAATGGTTATTTTTTAACGGAAAAATTTTAATTGATTCTGTATGAAAAATAATGAAATTTTGAATTATTAAGAAAAATATTTTATTAAATCAATTAAAAATTAGCCTATGTTCACCGTAAATAGTGTAGCTTTCCAACGGTGAAAGAATTTTTCAAATCCGTCAAGTAGTTTCGGAGCCTATTCAATTCAAACAAACAAACAAACAAACAAACAATCAAATCTTTCCTCTTTATAATATTAGTATAGATAACTTATTTGACGGTTCCGAAACATGTCAATGTATTTTATTTTTACTATAACACCTTTCTTAAGAAAAATTAAAATTGTTATTAAAATGTTTATATAAAAAGGTGAATGTTTTAAAATCTGATGATTTAAAAAATCAATAGGATTTAATTATTTTTTTATCATAGAACTTTACGTTTTAATTGAAGCAAACACTTTGAAAAAAAATCATTGTTAACACTTTGAAAAGTTCATTTTAAAAAAAGCCTTTTTCGCAGTTTGTTTTTAACCACAAACATGTATGTAAAACTGAGAGCTCTTTCTCTTTGATGTTGTAATCGGCTTTCAATAATATAAATTACAATCCTTCAAAAAACTGTCTACTTAAAAGACAAATCACTGTTTAAAACAGGTCTTGTTGGAATTTTCACCTTGCAATAATTAAATTAAAAATATATTTACAACTTTCGTAAAAGGTGAAGATAAAAAGATTAAAAACAACAGATGTTAAATGTCCCGAGATCTTTCGGACATACACATGTCCATTCTCATGGGCAGTCATGAACTGGATGAGAAAACTATAACTGATGGAGATACAAAACAAAGCCTTAACACGCATGTGCAAGAATTGAGCCGGCCTATTTTCTTGAAAGAGGGGAATTCATGTAGAACTTTCAACACTCCCCCCCCCCCTTTTCAAGAAAACTGACCGGCTCAATTCTTGCACATGCGTGTTAATGGTTTGCTTTGTATCTCCGTCAGTTATAGTTTTCTCATCCAGTTCATGACTACCCTCGAGAATGGACATGTGTACGTCCGAAAGATCTCGGGACATTTGTTGTTTTTAATCTTTTTATCTTCACCTTTCAAGAAAGTTGTAAATGTATTTTTAAAACTGTCTACTGCCGGTAAATTTGAGCATTAGGAAGAGGATCTTTTTTCTGCGGTAAATTTGAGCATTAGGAAGAGGATCTTTTTTCTGCGGTAAAAGTGCCTAAATGTTCATATTCAAAGCATCTCTGCGAACGGATTTAAATAAGTTACAATAATTTCGAAACTTTTCGAAAAGTAAATAAATTCATTAAAAAATAAAATTTCTACAAATTTTGACAAAAATCGGTAAAAAAAGACTTATTTCAGGCACGTTCCTTATAGTTTGGGCTCAAGTCTTCACAACAAATATGCATCCTTTTACACAAAATTGTAAAAAGTTATCAATTTTAGTTATACTTATTAAATTTCTGAGAATACAACAGATAAGAAAAATGTTTTAGGCTAACAAAATCGAGCTGAAAAAAACAGAAAAGAAAGGCATTTATTTTTTAATTATCGATAATTTTCTCACTAGATGCAGAACAATTATATTTAGAATATGCTTAACAATTATATTTAAAAGATGCACAGCAACTAACTTTAGAGGATGCATAAAAATTATATTTAGAAGAGACGTAACAATTACATTTCAAAAATTGAAAAACTTTTTGCAAGATAATGACTATTTTTTATAACTTAAAATACCGGGCAGTCTTCCATTTTTTCGGAAGTTTTACAAATTTGAGGTTCATTTAAGATTATTGGGTGGCTCCAGGGAAACGACAGGCGAATCAGCTGGCATGTACATCGATATATATGTTATTACATTCGAGATATATACTATTACATTCTATATGTATGTTATTACATTCTTTCGATATACATTTTTTCAGTTAATTGCATATATGTACTATTTTTACTCTAGTACAATCAATAGTGTTATTTCTATTAAGAAACAAAAAAGAAACCACTAATCTACAGGATTTACTTATTTTGGCAATATTGCTTTGAAATTCGACATACTTACACGTTTATTCCTCGATATATACAAAGTTATTTCAGTTTTATATTCAAGTCTTGCACAAAAGATAACCTTTTCCAATTTCTGAAATGTCCGGTGTTCCATTTTATATCTTCTGTTATTTTTCTAAGAAAATATAGAAACGGAAATTGTTTTTTTGAAGAAAAAAGGTGTTATTTTAAATTTTTGTAGTTTAAAGAAGGAAATTACTGTTTGCCATATTTTTTATTTCTTTACGCCCACAAATACTAAAACAGGTCAAAAGTCTTCTGGAATTATATAATACTTTAAATTTTACTGTTGTTTCTTTTTGAAAG
This sequence comes from Maratus speculifer, assembly GCA_964019185.1. Classification (NCBI taxonomy): domain Eukaryota; kingdom Metazoa; phylum Arthropoda; class Arachnida; order Araneae; family Salticidae; genus Maratus; species Maratus speculifer. Next base: position 7,618,317 of record OZ025297.1, on the reverse strand, counting down.
CTCGGATGTTGTTCAAAGTAGTTTATATTCCGACCGAACTTTTAATTTAAATAACATTTGAGAAAGATAGCAAATAATATGCATTATTTCACTTATATAGCTTATAAAAAGAACCCTGTTTTACAATTTTCGAATTTTCTTACTACTGCTCTTTCATATACAATAAAAATATTTAAATATAAATTGAGAATTTCGTTGGTAAAATGAATGGTTCAAATTAAAAGAAAAAAAAATGTTGCTCTAAACATTGGCGTTTTTTTTTTTTTTTTTTTTTTTTCAGCTTTGAAATTATTATAAAAAATGCACGTTATTTCTTTGTTTAAAAAACTTTTTTACCCATTTTAGAAAAATAATCTATTTTAAAATTTTTAAAAACATTAACACATTTGAATTTTTCAAAACATTTAAAATGGCTATTTGTAGCTTACATAATAAGGTGATACGTCCCAATTAGAAGCTCTTAATAGGAATTTAAAGATAATTCTATAGCTTAACTTCCGAGCTATTTGATTTTGTAGTAAAACCAAATTCCCTACGCTTGTTAAAAAATGCATATTGTTGACCACTAATTGAAGCTATTGTATACAGTATATATATATGTATAAATATGTAGAGCCGTGGAGTTTATTTTTCGTAATTTCTCAAAATTTGCTGGTGGTAATTATCTTTTTCTTGTTAAATATTAAATCAATAGAATAATAATTGTCATGTATTCAGTTTTTGGTTCCTTAGTTACAATTAGGAAGTTCTCACAAAACATTTTTATAAGTGAAGGTACAATTATCTCTTTTTGACTAGTAATGGAACCTTTTAACATCACTTATGTACCATTAAATACGAAGCTCACCACTTAGCTTCTGTAGATTTCTTATCAACATCATTACATTTTATTTTACATCACACAGGAACATCTGCTGCCTCGTGAAAAAGCCCCCAAAAATGACACTACATGCACTGTAAAAAAAAAAAAAAAATCTGTAAAGGAACATTTTCTAGGAAACTGGGATTCCAAGAATTTTTCATGTAACGATAACAGGAAAAATCCATCTAAAACTTGAGTTTTTGTTGCTACCGTTACAAGAAAAGTTCTTGGAATCCCAGTTTCCTAGATAAAGTGTAGTACCTTTACAGATTTTTTTTACAGTGTTATTGTCTAATTTACCTGCTTGTCTGACCTGTACACTGTAAAAAAAATCTGTAAAGGTGCTAAAAACTTTCTAGAAAACTGGGATTCCAAGAACTTTTCATGTAACGGTAACAGGAAAAATCCATGTAACCGATTCTAAAACTTGAGTTTTTGTTGCTACCGTTACAAGAAAAGTTCTTGGAATCCCAGTTTCCTAGATAAAGTGTAGTACCTTTACAGATTTTTTTTTTTTTTTTTTTTTTTTTTTTTTTTTTTTTTTTTTTTTTTACAGTGTACTGTAACGAAATTTTCCGAAGCCAACGAATTTATAATCACACCTTTTTTGAGTTAGTTCAGTCTTCTTGTTGTTCTCAGCTACCGTTTCAGGCAAAACCCAATGTTTTGAAAATAATGTAAATATTTGTCTTGCTTTGTTTGGCTTGTTTTGACATTCATATGTATTCCATTACTCTATTGCTATCAGTTCTAAAGGGAACAGCATATACACCAGCTAATTGTTTTTTCGGTGTCGGATCTATTTTTGCACCAATTATTCTCTTTAAAATTTTCTAAATGGACAGGCTATTGAATTTATATTGTATTTCAGTACTAAAATAAAAGTGACGCATGAGACAATTATGATATAATAAAATAAATGCAACGGTCGTTAATACTTTTCTTGTCTTTATTATTATTGGCTTTTTCATTTTAAAACCATTTGAGGTATTTTTTATAAATAAACAGCAAATAGTTATAAAACTATTCTCTAACTATGGCTTCTTAATGCCTATATTTTAAGGGAGACCCGTAAGAAAAAACGCAAAATATTTATTATTGATTTTAAAGTAATAAATTTTGATGTACTGTTTAAGAATCTTTTTGTATGGAATAATTAGCAAAAAAATTCACTTTTTATTAAAACTTATATTTTTTATGTCGATTTTTATGATTTTTTTGTGGAAAAATACACTTTTTTTTTAAATTACTACTTCTCATACAATTTTCAATATTTTGATATTACTAAAATTTCTTAAATAGTGTTATTAGAGTAATAATTATTAAAGTGTGTTATTAAACAGTGTTATAGTATATGGAAACGACCTAGGAAAAGATATTTTTAATTTTTTATTTTAATCAGCTAAAAAAAAAAAGAAAGAAATTACGCATGGTAAATTTCCTTAAATTCGTTAGAATTTTCATGTTTACCAATTTATGTAAAATTTTCAGAAATAAACAAAAAAAATCTCTCCTTACTTTTGTTGCAAATTTTTTTAAGATTCTAAAAGCATAAACACTTTGTTTCTAAACCATTTTACCAATGAGCCCTAGTACTTTGAACTTAGGCAAAATATGGAAAAAGTCATTTTCAGGAAAACACATTTTAAATGGCCACTAGTTCTTTAAACTCTAGTGACTAAAATTAGAAAAAGCTCATTTGCTACCTGTTATTATTTTGTAAAATTGTTAATATTATTTTGTAAACCGTTGATAAAATATTAAGAATTAAACAAAAGACTCTCGTGACACACTGTTTTGTAACTCGGCTTCTGAAGATGGCAATATCATTTTTCCGTAATTTCAACTAAATTACGCATCCCAAAGTATATGTATTCCTATGTATTCCCTTAGCAGCATTATACCAAGCCGCAAAATTATTTTCCTCAAAGATTGCATTTGTCTTTATGTACACTATAATTTTGCTATGACATCCAAGAAAACTGAAATTCTGCTCTCCTGCAAATATAAAATTCATTTATAAGTTTATAGGCTTATTAACCATTTCATCCATCTGGGCCTCATTTGAGGATGGGGAAGAATTGCTCTATAAAGCAACATAATAATAATAATAATAATAATAATAATAATAATAATAATAATAATAATAATAATAATAAATAAAAATTAATTAGCATTTATATAACCCCCTCATTCCTGAGACAAATATCAGACGGATTTTTGTCCAAGAGCTAAGGATTTCCATCAATATTATATTCTGCGAATATTTTTTTGATTTTGTGACTATGCATTTTCATGGATTTATTGCTTATTTTCGATATTTCTAGAATGTATTAATATAATTCTTTTTAAAATAAAAATCAGTCATTTATGAAGCTACAGCTACCCATTCATGGTTAGTATGACCATTATATGAATGTTAAAAATATTGTAAATATGTAATTTTTAAAGTCTATCTATTTAAAAACAGCACCCAAGTACTAAACGAGATATTTTGTAGAAGCATTTCTGTGACATATTACATCTCTGTATGCTTGCATTTTAGTACTTCTATTGTTAGTTTGTTTTTTGACATTTCTCTGCATGTTTTCTATTTTTATGAAAAAAAGATAAAAATACTTGAAATCCCTACAACGGTTTAATAATGAGGAAAAAAAGTAAAGAAAAAAAAAGAATAAAATAAATAAATTTCAGCTTTTCAGTTAAAATTTTATATTTTATGTCGTGTAGGTATTTCAAATAATTATGGTTTTTAAATATTTCATACCTATATTTTGCAATTAAATATGCTAAAAATAGTTAATTTTATCTGCTTGCACTCTGCAGTTCTCATTATATTAATATTTTTAAACATTCAATAAAAATAAAAGAAAGTAAATTTTGTCTTAATAGCTATTTTTTTCTTTTGTATAAAAATAATTTTTTTTTTAAATCCAAATGCAGGCATCTGACATGGACAAAATAAATGTTATAACATTCTTTAGATTGTATTTAATCAACTATAGCGATCATACTGGACAAATATATGGAACATAATGAGAATTATATTATTTTTAATGTTCCAGATGTGGCACGTGGTATATTGAACGGTTAAAGTTTGCCTTCGCTTAGTGTTGTTATCAAATGTTACGAATTTAGTGACTTTCAAATCTGTTATGTTTTGTATTAGTATTTTCGAAAACTGAAGATTTTTTCCAAATCATTTTTAGTTCGTGCTGTAACTACACGAACTTTCAGAATTATAACTTCGTAGACAAAAAAGTGCTAAGTAAGAACAAAAGTATATTTTGTGACAATATTGCAAATTTTCAACAGGCATATCACATTTATTGACGACTTCGTGGTGGTTTAGAAACTTTTTACAACAGTTTAAAATGTTTAATTTAATTTTGGGGGTTTTCTTTTCTATGGAAAATATTATTTGTATTTGCCTGGTTTCCCAAAATATAGATATTTTTCAGAAACATCCTGAAATTTATGTACGAATAAAAATAGTATTTTGTTCCTAAAAGAAATAAAGTTTTGATTGTCTTCAATATCCTAGTTTATGTGAAATAAAATGTAGTAAAAGATAATTTTGTAGAGAAGGTAAGAAGGAGGCAAAATTACCTTCGTTTTCCAATGTACTTGAAAAGAGGTTTTGATTTTTTTTCTTATTTGAAAGTAAAACAAAAATAATAAATTTAAAAAGTATATCAAAAGTACTATTAATAAAGTGGTGTAAGTTTTTAAATCTTTACCCAACTATTTTATTTTGAGTTTAAGCTAAGACTGTCCGTAGTATCCTTAGTTTATTAACCGTTTAAAAGCCAATGTTCCCAAATCGGAACATCGCATTATTTGTAATACAAAACATATATTTTCCAAAATAATAACCATTTCCTTATTTTTCCTATAAAATATAAGATTGATTTGAACTTTAAAAAAATATATTTATGTTTAAGAATTTAACACAGGTATTAAGGAATATGTAAATTCATTAATTTGCATAAAAAATATTATTTGCTTTTATCGTTTTCTGTATATTACTTACATTTTACCACTAGGAATCTAATTGTTTTTGGAATTCGAGAAAATACTCCAGAAATATAAAATAGCAAATAGCGGAAAATAATTTGTTATATTTGCATAGGTTGTCAATCAATGATCATGTTCCAAAATACGAGCACTGAAATGAAAATAGTAAAAAAAAAAACTGCAGAAATAGTTTTATTGTTGTTTTCTAAATATGTACAATTAATTTGCACAAATTTGTCTAAATTTGTACAGTTAGAAAAATTAAAACATTTGAAGTTGTAATATAGGAAAAACAAAATTATAATTATAATTCGATATTAATTCGGCGTTTAAACGGTTAATTTATGTGTAATACGTCGAAGAAACGTCATTCATATATAGTTTAGTTTTCTTCAACTATCCTTCAAGAATATCATTCCTTAGTGAAAATATCTAAAATGTGTTTAATAAAATCCGTACAACCGGTTTAATGTATTTATTCCATTCTTAGAATGCTCTTTTAATATTTCTATAACTACTTCTTAAAACCTTTTATAGAAATATAGTTAAATTTTTAGATGATTTTTTATTAAAAAATAAAAAATAAAATAAATTAATAAAAATGCACAAATAATGTTAAAATTCACTCATTAATATTTTTACCTATTTAAAAGAAACTATCAATATTATATATGTACATATATATATATACTAAAAAAAAGTCAACCGCTTTTGATATCGAATATAAATGAAACTTCCGCTTGACATATTTTATATACGACAACGGAAATGCATTTCATTTCAACAATAATCTCAAACATTTTACAATATCTTTTAGTATTCTATTGTGAGATACGTATTTACGTTTAATGAAATTTGAACAATCGAAATTTAATTTCAGAGAGATTCTCAAAATGGTCTCCTGTTATTTTTCCTATTTAAATGAAAACTTTAAATAAGAAAATTTCTTCAAAACTTTTCCTTTTCATGAAGTAAATTAAAAAGTTATGCAGAAAAAGAATACTAGCAATTTTCTTAGTCTGTCGAATCGAGCATAATATGAGTTGAGTATATTCCCACATAACGTACATGTTTCCAAAATAAAAATTGAAAATTTTATTTAAAGTTCCTACATTTTTGTAACATCATAACAATTTCAAATGTTTCTTATGATTATCGAGTACACGTATACACTGTAAAAACGTATAAATTTTTTAATCTGCAAATGTCTGTTTTTAAAAAAGCTATAGAAATCCATGTGCTTACCAAAATTTCATCAGTACAATCTAAAAGAAAAATATGTAATTCTTTAAAACTATTTTGGTAAAAATATGGAAATATGTATATTTACTAACATTTTATTAATACCCGAGGAAAATTACATGTTTTTTTCTGTTAAATATAATCTGTCAGGCATTTCAGTTTCCCAGAAAATTCTTAGCAACCTATCAGTTTTTAATTTTTTTTAATTAATATATTTATTTTTATTTTTATATTATTGTTTTCAATATAAACTTAAATCTGTATTTTATAGCAGTTATGTAAATTTTTCTAGGCATAGCAGTGTCCTAAAATGATTTTAGCAAGATAATATATATATTTTTACTGTGTATAAATTAAATTAAGAAAATTTTATTACTTAAGTAATAAAATACTTATATTTTCATGCGTGCTAAAATGAAAAGAAAAATAATTTATTCGACATCTTAAGTAATTTTCAGAGATTTTATTTGCGTTTTATATATCCTCTTTATATGTATAAAACTAACAAGTATCCATTTCATTTTAAAATATTTTTCAAAGTATATGTTTACTTTTCCACTTTGACATAATTTGTATGTAATTGAAATGCATTTCCAATTTACCGTGGAATAAGAATATTAATTATTAAGATATTAATAATTAAGAATGGCCCGTTAAAATAATTATTTTATGAAAGCGAAAATACATTTTTTTTTCAAGCATCACACCAAAAGCGACAGATATGGTTAACGTGCCAGTATCTGACATCATGCAAATAGATATCCGACAATGATTAAAACATTTTTGTATTTCTGTAATTTAATATATATATTTTTTACTTTTTGGAAATATTTTATTTATATATTTTCTAAAAATAAAAATAAAATTTTGAATATAAAAAATTAATAAAATTTTTTCGCTTTAATTTTCTTTTTATCTCTTATTAAGAGCAGGTGGGGGATAAATATGACCATGGGATAATTGTTACCACTGCCATATTGGAGTAAATGTGTATGGCAAATATTTTTTTCCCCTTAGGTATTAACATCATAGTGTATTTTTCATTTTAGATGAGCTGCCTATAGATAAACTCCGTAAAAAGAAAAGTGTGTATGGCAAACATTTTATTCGCACTTAGATATTCCTTATCACTAGACTGAAGCATTTTTTGAGATCCAAATAGCAATTAAAACAAAGTCTACTAAAATTTTTGATTAACTAATTTCTCATTTTTGGTCGTAATTACTCACAATAAATAAAAAAAGTAAATAAATAAAATAAAAAAAAAACGCGCAGAGGAATGCATACAGAGAAAATATATGCATTATTTAGTAGTATTCACAATTTCCCCACTAGTAGCCTTCGTTACTCAAAACTCTTGTGATTGCAAGTTTCTTGAAGGAGTAATTACAACCATCCTCTTAATATAAATAAAGAGCTAAAAGAGTTAAAACTTTAAAGAGGAGTTCTTAAAGGGTCCAAGTTACTTTTTGTGTCTAAAAATACCAATTTTCCGAATAGAAAAAAAAGAAAAAAATGTATAAAACGAAGTTGAAAATATACAAGCGGACATTTTTACTCCTCAGTTAAAAAAAACACATAGTTTTCTTTTCTGACAAATAACTTTCAAGAAACCATGTCTCCAAAAAACATCGGTTATAAAAATACCTAATTGAATGTTCTTAAAAAAAAAAAAAAAAAAAAACGGGGATTGAGTGTATATATGTACTTTAAGAACGTTCTTTTAATAATTTTAAATCTATATCTTTGTCAAAAACTTTTATAGAAAAATTAATTTTATTGTATAAGGTACATTAGTGAAAAAAAAATAATACAAATGAAGGAAATATTTAACCGTCTTTCAAAGAGCCTTCCAATATTAGAAATATAACTAAAGGGGGAAAAAAATCAAGTAAATTTGATATGGAATATGAATGCAACTTCCTCTTGAAACATTCCGTATACGACAACGGAAATGCATTTTTCTTTCACAATAAAGTGAAAAGAATTTTCAGTATAATTTTATCTTCTGCTGTGAGACGTAATGTGCTGTTGAATAATATACGAACGATCGAAATTCAATTTCAGTGAGTTTTTCAAATGATCCTCCGTTATTTTTCCTATTTAAGCGGAAATTTTAAATAAAGATACTTCTTGAAAGTTACTTTTTTCTTGAAGTAAATTAGAAAATGTATATCTCTAGAAAAATAACAATAGCAACTACCTAACAACTATTCCTAACGTGTATAAAATGACTCTTTTTCAATAAAACTTAATTGTTTTCGCAATTGATATGCTTTATTACAAATTAGAATTACAAAATATTTTTGATAACTATCATGTGCAATTTACAATAAATATATCTTTAATTACATTGATATTAATAAAATAAAATTTCGCTGTCTGTCCATGTCTGGGTACCGAAATCCACTTACGAGGATGAATTGTTTTGCAAAACTAGTCCAAAAAACCCAATGGGTTCACAATTTTAAGATTCTAACAATCAGTTTAGAAGTTAATTTAAAACACCAAATTAAAAGAATGGAAAATCATTCCTAATTCAACCAGAGCATGGATTTTTATAAAATTCCAGTACAATTCTTTAAAACTATGAGGAAGGGAAGGGTTAGTAGAATTACAGTGTTTCTAAGGCGAAAAATATATTTGGTCTTTTTTTAGAAAGTGCTATCTTGAATTCCAGTGGGCGTGACGACTCGAAAATTATAAAGACAGAAGGAAAAAAATTGGAAAAAGTTTTTTGTTCTCGTGTAAATAACTGAAAAATCTATTAAAAACCATTTAAGTACAGAGATATTTAATGCAATTCATAAATTCCAGAAGAATTGGACAAGTATATTTTTAAATATTCAACAAAATATTTAAAATTAAAAGTGGTCGATGATTAATGATTATATAGTGTATAATTTAAAAAAACATTAAATTATCAAAGATGTTGATGGATAAATTTTAGGAGTTCCAGAGTAGAGCCGCAAGTAGGTCAGTTATCAATTTTTTTCTGAAGCCCTCTTGCAATAAATCGTCTGAAAGCCCTCGAACATCCCTTTCACATTATCATCTTTCTTCCCCTTCCCTAACTCAAATTTGCCATCCTTCTAATTAAGCTACAGAAATATTCTATCCCATTTGAAGGCTTGATAAAAAATGAAGACGTTTTAAAGCTTTTGGTTTGCACATTAGTAAGTATCCATTCCTCTCCTCTTTACTCGCTTTTCCATCGGTAAAGCGTGTTTTAAATTCTAAATTTGATCATTAATACTGCATTCAATGTTCCAGAAAACATTAAAAAACAAATGCGTAATAATTCTTAACAATTAGCAGTTTTTATATTCATTTTCATAAGGTGAGCGGACACGTATTTCAAGCAGAATCGACTTAAAAATATGGTCTTCTGTTTTGAAACACATTACTACGTTTGATAAAATGGGAACAATCAGATTAAATTTCAGCGAGTTTTTCGAAATGCTTTACCATTACTTTTCTCATTTCAGTGGAACATTAAATAAACATATTTTTTCAATGTTATTTATTTTATGATATAAATTATATAAAGTAAACATCTAGAACAGGAAAGGTGATGGATAAATTCCAAGGGTGTCAACATAAACTCACTGAAGATTCAGTTTTCGAACTTTTTTTGAAGCCTTCATGTGTTATATCGTCCAAAAATACCCAGACGGCTCTTTCAACATTATGAACTTTCTTCCCCTTCCTAATCTCAATATCACCATACCCGAGATCAGTTTTTTAATTTAGCTTCTAATTAAGCTACAACAAGATTCGATCCCATTTAAAAGCTTGATCAATAGTCCAATCATTTTAAAACTTTTGGCTTACATTTTAGTACATACTCATTCCTCTCCTCTTAAACGAATTTTCCACCGGTTAAAAGGCGTTTAAATTTTTAATTTGTTCAATACTATCGTATACAATATTCCACAATTCATGAAAAAAAAAAATGCATACTAATTCTCAACAATTAGCAGCTTCTCCCAAATTCTCATATAGTGAACTGGTACATATTTCAGACAAAATCAACTTAAAGATATAGTTTTCGGTTGAGGGACACAATATTGCATTTGATAAAATTCGAACGATCGAAATTCAATTTCAGTGAGTTTTTCGAAACGTTTTCCCCCGCTATTTTTACAATTTCAGGAGGAATTTTAATAAGAATAAATCTTCAAAGTTTTTTATTACATGAAATAAATTAGAAAAAGCATACATGTAGAAAGAGTACACTAACAATATATTTAGCATGTCGTTTCGCGTATGAGTATCTTTTCAAATTAATTTTGCTGTTTACGAAAACTGAAAATTTATTTTGAATTCCTACATTTTTGCGATATTATAAGATTTACAAAAGTTTTTTCATGAGTTTTTTTCCCGCAACCACAAATTTAAAAATTCCACCGTATCACTTTACAAATCCCTATACCCTGATGATAGGGCAAGATCCGGAGTTTCTCTAAAAGATGAATCCGATCCCACTAATACAATTCACAATAAAAAAAATACACAATTTAAGCACATAGTAAATATAGTAAATACATAGGAGTGTATGAATGTATCATGTTTCATGCATATAAGAGAAAGGAAAGAAGATGTTTTTTTTCCAAATATAAAATAATCTTCATTTATGTTATATGCATCTCTTACAATTTATATACATAAATTTTTATTTTTTTCTGTTTACCTATTCAAATTGACATAATTCGTATATGATTGAAATGTATTTTTCGTTTTAGAGAGGGATGCAATCCTCTAAAAAGACAAAACTTCTAAAAAGTAAATGTGTAAATCCACCACCTTTGCAATCGTATGTGTGTAAATTTGTAACATTGCATCTCTTTGTCGTGTTATATTAAAAGGTTTCAATGAAAATAACAGTAATGTTGCAAAAATAAAAATTAAATTTTAAATTTCGTTATCCCTCGTTATACTTCGTTATCACATTACTCATGATATGAAAATTACAGATATCGATTGATGTAAAAAAAAAATTTTAGTTTATGCAAAATATTTTTGTATTCGGAATTAAAAATATAAGTTATGTTTGTGGATAATTTTAGAGAAAAATATCAATATTTAAAATCTCAGCACAGATAAGGTGTTGTTATGTATCGTGCATTTAACTCTCCTGCAGCGTTAAGGTTTTTACGCATTAATAATTTCATTTGATAATGCTTTGGGCATTTTTTTATCAGTGATTTCCTTTATTTTTAACTGTAGATAAAAACGTTAATAGAAGAGAGATCCTATAAAAAATCCTATAAGGCTGAATAAAAACGATATTTTTAGATTAAAAAGTTACATTCTATGGTTTAGAGATAAACGTCAAAAAAGGTAATTTTTGCAAACTTAACAATATGCATCTTAGTGTACGCAAATTTAAATATAACCTATACACATACATATAACCTTACGTAAGTAAAAATAATACGAAAAATAAAAGATGTAACAATTAAGATTTTTTTCAAAGTATTTTAAAATTCGGAAATTATTTGCACATGATGTTTGTTAATATATATATAATTCGCAATTTTTTTATCATTCTGGAATATACATATCAATGTCTATTATAATAAAATTAAAAATAACAAATAGAATTAGGTAATAGGACACACTCTTTCATTGCAAATGGGTAAAGATTTTCTAATAAACTATAGTCAGTTCATGTAAGTGAAATTTCGATTTCTTGTAACAGTTTAAAAGCATTATTTCCTTTATTATTATTTTTTTAAAGATAACATTTAGAAATACAAAGCATCAAGACAGAGTGACATTTGGAAAAAAGTGACTTTTGCATGCTACACAGAACTGTCTTTTGCTCAGCCAATACCCATCTTTAATTTTGTCAAATTGGAAATCACGCAACAATCAATGAAGGTTTTCATACAATCAATTAGCTAATATGGGCGAAAGAATATTGATTGACTTGTAGAAGAATCAATCTTTTTCATACAAAGTTATTGTTTTAACGACAGAAAGGAAAGAATTTGGTTAAATGTTATTGTAGATATTTTTCATACTTTATGTGTTTCATAATAATCTTAATTTCTCTAATGGTTAATGAAATATGTTCATTTATTTCTGTCATGCTATGCGTAAGTTTTATTTCCATGCGTTTCGATTTCGGATTGATATTTTAGATATTGATTTTATTAATTTCCTATGAAATGCATGTATCTACTTAAAAAAAATAATACAAGTCATGCAATATGAAACAGTTAATTTTTTTCCGTAAGATATACAAACATCTGTATATGATATTAAAAATAAAATAAGACACTCTTATAAATGAAACCATATGACCAATCGTAATTTTTACATTATTTTAAACATAATATATATAATACGAATTTTAAAACGTTCGCTGTTTTACTTAAAATGCGATTGAAACAATCAAAGGGATGTTATTAGTTAAACTTATACATTTAACTTAAAATGTCTTTTTGCTTTCAAGCCTTGCCCAAGCTTTGCATGAGAGAATATTTTTAGAATTAATTCTTATTTATCTACACAAATACTTAATTTCGTTTTGAAAATGGCCCCACCAGTGGCCGAGAGGTTCGGACCTCTCAACTGGTAGACAGCAGGTGCTGGGTTCGAACCCAATCGCGGCTGTCGGCCTAACCGTTCGGAGTTTTCGTGGTTTTCTTCGAACCTTGCGTAAATACGGGTTAGGTTCCCTTAGAAAGACCCCCACGAAGGGCACTCCCCCTGGTCCTATATCCCTAGTGTAGATAATCGGACGTCAAAAATCAACCAACCGTTTTGAAAATGAGCGAGCCAGAAATTATTACAATTGAAAGTAAAAGTAGTTTATTGGAAATAAGAGAAATAAGAGAAATAATAAGAGAAAATTTATATTATTATTAATTGCTGTTCCATTATTTAAAATTAGTATTTTACTGTGTGCTCATTCGTCACTTTTCATTTTAAATGCGCAGCTTGAATATTACAGTTGCAGTTTGAGATCAAAATTAGATAGAAGAAAAAAAATTTAACTGCCGTACCATAAATTTGAATATATCCCTTTGGTCGAGTTGTCAGGAATTACCTTCAGGAAATTTAACCACAAACTGATTATAATGGACGATAGAGCGTCGATTCATATTTGATTGTTTTTATGTAGGATTTCTGTGGATTCTCTGATAATTGTTGCATAATAATTGGATGGTGTGAATATGATTTTCACATGATCGAAATCTATTGAGATATTCTGATTAAAATTTACGTGAAAGACAGCTATGGACTGACGTCAAAATTTAAAAAGTGCTTTATGTTATTTTATTCTTTTATTTTTTATTTTCTATAAGTCATTCCGATGTACTTCATTGATCAATTACTATCACTTCTAATAAAATGGCAGGCTCACCACCTAATTCATCTTCCGGTGTTGGATCTATTTTTGTACAAATTACCATTTTTAATTTCTTTGTCGGACAGTCTATTAAATTGATAGTGTGCTTCATTAGAGCGTAACTTTATTTTTCGTATAGACCGGGATAACAGTTAAACTTTTTGTAAATCATTTTGTTAAGGATTATGGGTTTTCAACAATCCTCGTGAATAAACTTATCTGTGAATTCGATTTTCAGGAAAATTTCAAGACGGTAAAAAGAAATGTTATGCAAACATTTTAACAATTTCCCTGGTCTATACGAAATATTATATATATGCTCTATTTAAGCACAATATTAATTTAATAGCCTGTCCACGAAAGAAATTAAAAGAAATAATTTGTGCGAAAGTAGATCCAATATCAGAAGGTGAATTATCTTGTGCATATGCGATTCCTATTAGAACTGATAACATTGTATTAAAAAAAATACATTAAATTCCATTAAATACATTAAATTTTCCTGAAAATCGAATTCACAGATAAGTTTATTCACGAGGATTGTTGAAAACCCATAATCCTTAACAAAATGATTTACAAAAAGTTTAACTGTTATCCCGGTCTATACGAAAAATAAAGTTACGCTCTAATGAAGCACAACATCAATTTAATAGCCTGTCCGACAAAGAAATTAAAAAAAGGTAATTTGTACAAAAATAGATCCAACAACGGAAGATGAATTAGGTGGTGTGCATGCCATTTTATTAGAAGTGATAGTAATTGATCAATGAAATACACCGGAATGACTTATAGAAAACAAAAAAGAATGAAAGAAAATAAAGCATATAATTTTTCTGTGCTCAATCCATTTATCTCTCTCGCTTAAGTTTCAATCAGGATATCACAATAGATTATGATCATGCGAAAATCATATTCCCAACATCCGATTATTATGTAACATTTCTCAGAGAATCTGTAGATATCCTGTGTAAAAACAATCAAATATGTAGTGATGCTTTATCGCACAATGTACCCAGTTTATAGTTCAATATTTTGACACCTCGAGCAAAGTGGCGTATTATAATTTATTGCACCTGTTGTATTATAATTTATTGCAATTTATTATAATTGTTTTGCATTTTTAGTTAATTATTTTTTCTGTTATTCAATTTTGATCTCAATCATTGCTACTTCTTCCTTCAATGTACGCAAATGAAATGAAAAGTGATGAATGAGAACAGAGTGAAATAATAAAGTAAATGGAATTGCAATTATTAATATTATATATTTTCTCTTATTAAGTTTAATCCAAGAAACTACTTCTATTTTGAACTACAATAATTACTAATTCGCTTATTTTATAAACGAAAAAACTATTTTTATAAATAAACAGCAGTTACTTATAAACATATTCTCTAACGAAGTGCTTGAAAGATATTTTTAATAAAATGTACATATTTAACTAATAATATTTTTTGATTATTTTAAATATATTTCAAGCATAAAAGTGAACGTTTTAAAGTTTATATTATATATTTTATCAAAACATCTTGTTTAAAATATTTACAAACTTGTATAATTATTTTTGCTTGCCGCATTTTATGTGTTATAGATATTATTACTTACATATTCCTATAGAAAACAGTTGTTAATTGATAATTTTTGCAGTTTTAATACAGTTTCGATGCTCAGTAAAACAAGTTGGAAAATGTACGTAAAGCGTAGCAAATGAGGTGCGTTCGTTGATAACGAAGTTTTAAAATATTCAGATCTTGCTAATATAGTAGGCGTACTTTGGATACAGTATAGTGGTCGAAATCTTTGTGTTCCTGTAAATATGCAGGGAGTAATTTTTATTATACTTCATTAACGTATATCTTATTCATAAAATGTGAAGTAGTTTAATACAATTTAAACACCCCCCAAACAATGTTTCCCCGTATAACAATATTTAGTGGAATACATTTGTGTGGCCCTGTAATTTAATAATAAATATTTTTTGCATCACAGATTGTACAAAATGCATTTTTAGTACATATTTCATAGATTCATGTCAATTCTGTTATATTCAAATGAGTGTAACACCATTAAAATGCATTTGAAACTTTTTTCCCCATTGACCGTAATGTAACGGAATACTTTTGATTGTCCCTGTAATTGATCAATGCATCAGATTTTCATAACATTTGAAATGATTCGACAAAATTATGTAATAAATATACGTTTTAAATTTCAAACGATTAAAATGCATTTGAAACTTTTTTCCCCATTGAACATAATGTAACGGAATCATTTTGATTGTCCCTGTAATTGATCTATCCATACGATTTTCATAAAATTTGAAATGACTCGACAAAATTATGTAATAAATATACTTTTTAAATTTCAAACGATTAAAATGCATTTGAAACTTTTCCCCCCATTGACCGTAATGTAACGGAATCTTTTGATTGTCCCTGTAATTGATCTATCCATCCGATTTTCATAAAATTTGAAATGACTCGACAAAATTATGTAATAATTATGTATTTTAAATTTCAAACGATTCGGTTGGATAGTTTTTGCGTTGTTATATGCGGACGGACAGACAGACAGACAGACGGACAGACTGACAGACAGACAGACGGACGGACTGAGCGACAAAAACAGGTGCTATGTATTTACATAATTACGAACGCACCTAATAAAGGTTTGTACTAAGTATAGTAATATACACATAATCAGTGTTTAAATATTTTGATAGAACTCTACACTGTAATAAAATGCCATTGTAAGAAATTATAAAGGCATATATGCATCATAAAAGTATTAATTGATGAACGAATTAAAAAAAAAAAAAATAAATACATGATTAAAAACAATTACAAAAATATCCACAATTTAATTAAATATTTAAAAAGCACACAAAATTCTTTTAAAAAATATGAAACCCTGTGAACTTTTAAAATTTCCTTCTGAGAGTCCAAGAATCGACATCACAAAAACCTAAGGTATCGAGCACAACAAAAAACGCACTGTTTTATGTAAAAGTAGTAATTGGGGAGTCTAATAATCAATGTCTGCCGGAAGTGAAATGGTATATAAGCCAAAAATTAATAGGTGTTTATTAGTAGGTTTATCATTGTGTTTGTACTACAAGCATTTAATACTTTTTGTTGTGGGACAAATACAATGATACATTTACGAGCCAATCAGGAATGGTATTAATTTTTAGCTCACAGGCTATCATAGCCTGAGAGCTTATGTGCCCGTCCGTTCGTTATGTATGTTCGTACGTACGTTCGTGCGTAACGCGATAACTCAAGATAAAAATAACAGATCCACTTGAAATTGTGTATATAGGTATATCCTGATAAGGCGCTTCCCTGATTAGTTTTTGGAGATCATTCGATATGTATAAGAGGGGGAACGGGGGGCTCATGTCCCTCCTCTTAATTGATAAAAACGGGATTTTCATGCAGAATTACCAGTTTTCGTTCAAAATTTAGATATAGGATCATTCTGATGAGGCGATACCGTGGCTGTTATTAGGTGTTCATTGAATAAGTATAAACAGGGGGAACGGGGGGCTCATGCCGCTCCCCTTAATTGATATAAACGGGATTTTCATGCAGAATTAACAGTTTTCGTTCAAAATTTAGATATAGGATCATTCTGATGAGGCGAGTCCGTGGTTGTTATTAGGTGTTCATTGAATAAGTATAAACAGGGGGAACGGGGGTTCTAATGCCCCTCCCTTTAACTTGTATAAATGGATTTTTCAAGCAGAATTGTCAGATTTCGTTCAAATCTCTGAATAGTTTTGGAAGTTTAATGGTTAAGTATAAAAGAGGGGAATAACTCCTCTTAAATTATATAAATGCTAAATGGGTTTTTATTAAAAATTATCCGATTTGCTCTGGATTTTCGATATAGATTTTTTATATGATAAAGCATGTCCTTGATAATTTAGGAGGTTCAATGTTTAAGTGTAAAAAAGGAGAAAAAGGAGAGCTGTTTCCCCTTCTTAATTTTTTTTCGAACGGAATTAACGAAAATACAAGGCTGTAATATACAGTTAGTAAGCGTAGCCTGTGAGCTCAATGCCATCAGTTTAACTGGGCAATATTCTTTTTATTTTTTAAGCAACACCTTATTTACGGCAGATATAAATTATTATATACCCCTAGTACTACTATTCCATTAAAATAAGGTTTTTTTTTTCTTGTGTCCGATACCTTAGGTTTTTGTCCTGTCGGCTCTGGAAGTATAAGTACTGAAATAAACTCAAAATCTTAATTGTTGTGGCACATTTTCCTGTATTGTGTTATCTATGATTTTGTGTATAATTACATTTAAGAAGGGCAACTTCCAAACTATTTGAAACACGTAATGCTTTTATTTAATTGGTTTTTATGTACTTTTTAATTGTTTAATTAAATTATCTGTATTTTTTAATTTTTTTTAATTAATTGCGAATAGATGGTATGTATTTTTTAGCTTTAAAATATATATGATACTTCATAATTTATAATTTTCATAAAACAGAATAAATATTGACTTCATTACTATATAATTATTTATACTGACAAAAAGATAAATGTTGACATCAGTACCATAGTTATTAAAACGCAAATTAATTAACTAATTCTTGATTATTAAAAAAAATTATTAAATTTTTAACTGTTCCATGATTTTGCACAATTTTCATACGCTAAAATGCAATAAATACACGATTTTTGAGTATGTGTAAGAAAATAAGTTATTTCATATTTCACTAGAAATACAAACATGTTCGTAAAAGACGAAGTTTTTAATCATCAACATAAATGATACAAGCGACTTGAAATGTCAATTACTCCTAACTTTTACATTCCTTTCATAATTAAGTCTTTAATTAACAAATTGTCAAGTAAAATATTTCGTCAGAAACATTCTGAATTATTATCTGCGTACTTTTCAGATAAATTTGAAAAGTTTAAACTGGAAATTAAATTACACTTTAATTAAAATATTTACAAAGGCACCTCTTAAAAGTCCTTAATTTCTGCAGATACTTGCACAATGTTAGAACTCGTTTGTTTATTTTCATTATAAGTATAGAAGGAATAATTAAATAATGTTACGTTAAGATCTTTTGTGATGTTACTATTTGTGTAAAAGGTTCTGTTTCTCTTTGAAAATTTTTAGTATTTAAATTCGTAATCTTGTCTGTTATAGACATCCATATACGATTGTTGCTGCATGCAAAAGATTTCGTTGTAAAGATTCTCTCAACCATTAATGCATTAGTAACACATTCATTGAAGTTTTGATTAAACTTATAACGTGAATTTATATTGCTTCTGCATTTATAGATGAACATTAAATTTATCATAATTACCTGCGTATCCATATTTCACAAACATAAGAATATGAGTATTTTAAAAGCAAGAAAATTGATAAATTACGTAGTTAAAAGTTAATAAATTTAATAATTGTTAGATACGCAGCCATTTATATTGTAAACTAATGTAATAACTAAAAGTGAGTATATACTACATATTTAAAAGATTCTTGTAGCATGGAATTTTTATATTCAGAATAGAGAAATGATATTTTGAATAGCATTGAAGGTTTTGGTGAAAGCGTAATTAGGGATTTGTTTATCATCGTCTATGAAATAGGAATTGTTGCTCGTTGTAATCGTAATTCCTATTCTAAAAACAGTGTTGGGCACGTTCACAAAAAAAACGAACTAACTCAAACTCACGTTCAATTTCTGAAAAGTGATTTAAGTTCACGTTCAAACTCAAAAATTTTCAAACGAACTCGTTCAAATCAAACTCACTTGTAAAAGTGAACGAAGTTCACTAAAAAATTCACTTTTTTTGTGTTTGGATATTATTGTCCAAATTTACAAAATTTTGTGAACTAATCATTTGATTATTCGATATGTAAAATAGAGGTACGCACGGACGGAAATTTCCAGGCCCGATCTATAGAAAAAAATGTCCGGCCCGATATTAAAATAAAAATTTCGGTCCGAACCCAGCCCGGCTCGTAGAGAAAATTTAGCGGCCCGACCCGGCCCGATATAATAGCTAAAATCAAGGCTCGACCCGGCCCGATGTAATAGGTAAAAACAAGGCCCGACCCAGCCCGATATAATAGCTAAAAACAAGGCCCGAGCTTGGAACGGCCCAGAAAAAAAGTTGAAATTTCGCACCGAACCCGGCCCGACCCCGAGTACATTTCTACAGGACATTGATATTTACCCTTACGGAAGAGTTCTGGCCAAAAAAACTTACCTTAGTCTGTTTATAATCTCCATTTATGCAGAAGTGCCGTATATTAATAACATTAACACATTTCCACGGATTGGAGGCTTAAAAATATAAAAAATTCTAACTGGTGAATCTTTAAAAAAAGAACACTTAGAAAAATTCATTGTAGACAGATTCTTTATTAAGAAATTCGCCGTCTTTTACAAATGTGTTATGATTTTTTTACACGGATTATTCTATCCATTTTGCACCGATCTAGAAATTGTTTCTTTTAAGACAGGATTTCGTCATATACAGATGTAGCACCTTTTATAATACTGTTTCCCCCATCCCCTAGCATTGTATATGAACTATTCTTTAAAGAAAAGTTTAATTGTTGAATCATGGTAATTTAAAATTAGAATAAACTATGGTTATAGCGGAATCTATCGGTATCTTGAAAATTTTCCGTTGAAGACAATATTCCGTCTTAGACAAATTCTACTCTGTCTGCGGATTGGCAGGAACTTAAAAATCATTCCGATTTTGACATATTTCCGCCTTACACAGTCCACCTTGTACAGAGAGTTTACTGTATATATCTATTTTCGGCGAAATTGTATACAGCCCAGGTCCGGTTCGGCACGACCCGAGTCTGCAGAAGAAGTAAGACTAGGATACTACCCAGAGAAGTGATATCCAGACTTAACCCGTCCTAAGGCTCATGTAGGCCTCTAAATGGCATTTGAAAGCGGGAAAAAATGTACTAAGGTCGGGAAAATTTTTAAATAAATTATGAAAAAATTGAACGTAAATTTGAACGTAAATTTCGTTCAAACTCGTCTATTTTTTGAGTTTCTGTTCAGTTCACGCTCGCTTATAAAATAGTGAGCGAAGTTCAGTTCAAAGTTCACAAATAGTGAGCGAAACTCGTGAGTTTTCGTTCAGTGAGCGCGTTCATACCCAACACTGTCTAAAAATAAGTGATGTGAAGACAATTGATATATTTGCATCATTTCTCCACATAAAGGAATGAATTAACTTGTAAACGAAAGTAGTATAGCTGTCAACTTCATAATATTCCAGTATAGAAGTTAAAAATATACTTTTTTACGCTGTTACTACGCGTAATACTACGCTGTTATTTGCAATTCTCTATTTTTTATGTAATGAGTTTAACTGATTACATCAGACATAAAGAGCAAAAATTTCAATTAACACCTTTTTTAAGCTATTCTTTCATAAAATACTTGATATTCTTCTGAGTCAGCAATTATTAAAATTTCTCATTTTTTATATTTATTTTATGTATATAAATGTAAATAAATTGGTTTGATATAACTTAGCTTCACATTTTAACATCAAATGGTAACTCTTAGAGGTCTATTTCTGTAATGAAAAGTTACTTTCCTAATAGAAAATACTGGCATAAAATTCTATTTACATTTGTACCAAATTTATATGACTTATGATTTTCATTCTATATATGTATACTTATACTTATATGTTGTATATGTATCTAAATTGAACCATTTGGCATTAAAAAAATCATCATATTCAAGTTGCTCTATAAATTTATTAAGCATTATAAAATGCACATAAAAAACGACTTGTGTCATTGGAGTACATCACATTCCTTAATAAGATTTAACAAGGTATCAGCTTTTCGTGGTATTATATATATATATATATATATATATATAATAATAATAATAATAATAATTTTTTAACTATTATTTTCTTAACATTACTAATTGTTTTGAACAACATCTTTATATAACAGTTTGTTATTATTGTTATTCGTTTTTAATTTTTTTATGCATAAACAGGATTTTAGAACTTTTGATTTTTTTTTTATTTGAAAATTGATAATAAATTTTAAGACCTTTTATTGATAAAATCGCTTTTGATATGTCAATATGTGATTTTGTCAATATATGAATCGCAATATTTATTTTTAAAAAGATTTATGTTTGGTCGCTACTCCTATAAGTCAACTTATTTACTTGTTCCTGAATTATTGAAATGCGGAAAAAAAAAGCACACATTGTACAATGAAATAATAGTAGTATATGTGCTAATATATCTGCCATATTTTTTTAAGGTTTTACTAAATAGAATGGAACATTTTGAGTTACCCGCACATTCAAAAACGGTTCTTTGATTTTAGGAAACATCTGCAACCATCAGATTTGTTAGATTTAAAAAAGCATTTCTCATAGAAAAAAATTTTTCCAACCATAGTTTCCGAAACTATCTCTAGGTAATTAACTTTTTCTTGCTCAAATCAATTTTCTGTATCCGAAAAATAGTTTTTGGCAAATGCTTTCGATTCTTAAATAATGATTTTCCACTGCATAAAAGAATTTATACATGCAAAATTTACAAAATATTGTTGAATCTATTATTAAATTTCACGCTATTAATTTTTATATGAAATTAGTTTTCTTAATTTTTCAAGTTTGTTGATAATATTTTTTTTCTAATTGATAACATACAAAAAAAGCGAGATTTTGTACCGAAAAAAATTATTAATATAATGTGAAAACTACTCGAAAACATTCCTGGGTGATACTGAAAAAGACGAACTTTCACGTTAAAAATGATTCTCAAAAGAATGACAATATATTGTTTTTTTAAGGCTACAAGAGAGCGTTTTTAAAAGTCGCGGGTAACTCGGAACGGTTTAGATTGTACTTTCAAAATGTATGTTAATGATAAGCGCCGGGCTAAGAACTGTGTGTATTTTATTACTGGGATAAAAATAAAGTATCGTCAAGTTACACATTTAGACTAGTCTAGAAAAAATACATGAAAAAAAATGCGATTGAAAAAAAATATTTTATTTAAGCCTTTAAGGGTATTCTTAAATCAAAAAGGGTAACTTTGTGACTTGCGCTTTCATTTATTTTTGCTCGCAAATCAGGTGTTGTTATTCAGAAACTGTCTAATTGCACTCCATTTTCTGTTTTTTAATAAATGCAATAACTGTTTCATAACAAGCTTTCAAAGTTGACGTTTTTGAGCACATCTCCCGACGAAAGCAGAAAAACCGGTCGAAAAGCAGGAGAAAAACGGATGCTCACGTGATCGAAATAGATTAGTACTGGAGAGGTAATTTAATTATCATAAAATGGAAAACTAAGTTCTATTCGAAATCGCTTCCATAGTCAGGAATTCCAATCTATATATATAAGAAAGTCTGGATTTCGTATTAATCACAACACAAAAAAATCTACCGAACCAAAAATCTTGAAAATTGGGGTAAAAATACTTCTTATAACATCGAGTGCCGCTAAGAAGGGATTTTAGAAAATTCCACTTCTAATGGGGGTAAAAAAGGGAACGAACTTTAAAAAAATTCCTTAAAAATCGGCTTTTATAGTTATTTTTTAACTGATATCATATTTTAGTGTATTTTTTTATGCTGAATCGAATGGTACTAAGCAAATTCTTTTAAATCCAGTAGTTCGTGAGATACTTCACATTTTTATAAATTGACTATGTCTTTAGATGACTGATTCTTCACTGATTATAAACAGTCTAAAATATGACATAAAACTGAAAATTAATATGATTTAAAAATTTCGTTTGATTCAAAGTTACTTTAGAAAAACTGACTACCGCAGCGGGCGAAGGCTGCTAGTTTTATATGTTTCTGTTAAAAAATGAATTTGTAAAAGTGTTAAAACGTTTTGCGCTTGTTGAGCGGAGCAGTTGAGAACACCCTTAAAGAGCTTTGGTTCATAATATATTTATAACTCCATTTTTATTCTCACAAGATAAATTTTATTGAGAATCTTTTCGTAAAATTGTATTTTATAATGTACACGAAGAAAACAGCTGATACATTTTGTCGATATCAGTCAATATTATTCAATAAAAAAAATTCTGTTCATCTGATTTTGCTTTCCAGGGAATTACTATTAATTTCAGTCATAATTATTTAGCATTTTCAAAGGCGTATTGAGTAATTGTGTCATGTATTTTATATGCTGCTCACTACGACACGTATATATCTTTACTTTTTCATATGCTGGGAATCCTGCACAATTCATCTTACATTGTGAATAAAACACTTGGTTACACGTGCTGTAAAAAATGTCAGATGTTTCTGAATGTATAAAAATGTACTGTAATCAAAAACGAAAATATGCTGTGACCTCTTCTAACTCACCTAAGGTTTCGAAAACCGTTCCTTTGCCTTTAAAAATTTCAGAAAAATATTTGTTTTCCAAAATTAAAGAAGAATTTATAAAAATTATTTTTTATTAGTTGCCCGTTTTTTTTTTAAAACGTTTCTAAGCAGAGTACAATAATCACTTTTCTCAAATCAAAATATCACTTTTTCGGATACTACCAATTCATACGAAAAAATTTTGATATTCAGAGAACATGTTTAATAGACAAACATACAATATTAACAGTATTAACATTTATATGAAAATTAACATTATTTTGCTACAATTCCATGCACAAAATCAGTTATGCAGATGAAAATGTTTACTTGAGAATAGGTAGTATTTGAAAAAGTGATATTTTCATTTGAGAAAAGTGATTATTGTACTGTAAAAGCTACTTAGAAACGTTTCCGAAAAGGACGGGCAGCTAATAAAAATTAATTTTTATAAACTCTTCTTTAAATTTCGAAAAACAAATAGTTTTCTGAAATTTTTAAAGGTAAAGGAAGGGTTTTCGAAACCTTAGGTGACTTAAAAGAGGTCACAGCATATTTTCATTTTTGATTACAATACATTTTTATACATTCAGAAACATCTGAAATTTTTTACAGTGTGCTACGCTCGTCAGAATAATAATTTATTGAAACTGGAAACCGTATTACTATTTTAAGATCATTGATTTACTGAGAAAAGTAAGCGGATTTTGTTACATTTTCACTTTGATAATTTCAATCGCGTACTATGAATATTGCATTATTAATTTATCAATAGATTTATCAGTCATTTCCTATGAATTTCAGTCACAGGATGCATAATAAATTTTACAGTTCCGTAAAATTGATTTTATGAAACGAATACATGTATTTATGTTATCTTTTATGTTGTTACAAGCCACGCGATAACGAATATGCATAAAACTTTCACATCTGAGCAACATATTTGCATAAGTAATCTAAAAGGAAAAAAAATGCTCTTTTGTGCGATATTTAACGTCGAATCTGGACGCATAGAATGTAATAGATTTTAATATGGTGCAATCAGATATCGGATATTTTTTTAATTTTTTTTTCAACCAAATATGATCGCATTAGTTAGAAGTAAACGCCATTTTTTTTCCACCAAAAATTACCCTGCTATAATTTTTAAATAATTCTTTACGTGTAAAGCCTAATAGGTTTATATATATATTGTTTGCCATTATTTTTTTTTCAATTTGTAAGTTATTTAAGTGTAAATAAAATATTTTAACGAAAGGTTGTATTAATATATTGATCTGAAAATGAACATTTACATTATTCTTTTAGTTAAGAAGCATTAAAAAAATAATAATAAATTAGTTTTATGCAAAGTGTAAGATATATGTTTTGCATCTAAAATTGAAATGGGTTTTGTTTTTATTATTAAATCTTACAAACAGAAACAGAATTCCTAACTTTTGAAGCAACTGTGCTTGTTCTTTGCTGAAACTTTTTGGTAAATAAATCAAAGAAACTAACAGGCGAGAAACATTTGACTGCCACTGTATAATAAACTATTATACACTTATAATAACACATTGCTCAGTGGTCCACAAAACAGGAATTTTAATATACATTTGTACAATTAAAATAAAATAAAACTTTCAACGTTTCGCGCCGTCTTCTGCGGGCGTCTTCAGGAAAATATGATAATGGAAGGACTACGTTTGCATCTTGATCGAGAGATAATATTTCTACTAAATTAAAATCTAAATGAATTAAAATTTTAAAAATGTTGCCATTTACACGTGAGTAAAAATTAAAATATTGCAAGGAAATAAAAATTTTTAAGATTTTATGATGTTATGCCATACTTTTGGTATATAGTAGGATAAATTATCATTACATGGTTTATTTTCTCGTGCTATGATTTCGATGGATACTCTTATTTTACCTTAAACTGGGTTATTGCATGGGACTATGATTTTGGCTTCCTCAAAATTAATTTGGCAACCCTTGTTCGCCAAGTAGAAGCGAGAAAGGGCAGTATTCTGTTTATATTGTTTTATATCCATGCGATGCTCTTTAATTCTAATTAAAAGTTTCCTAGTAGTCATGCCGATGTAGGCTTTTTTAAGATTATTAGATAAAGTGATGGGGATTTCATAAATACCAGATTTTTGATTTGAGCAATGTGTTATTATTAGTTAAATTTTATGGTGCAATTGTCCTATATATATTTATTATACAATTTATGAAATTGATATACGTTGCTGAAGATTACTACAAATTACTTCCTCTATAAAAGAAAGAAGATAGTATTCATAGGGGCCTACAAAAATTTTCGTATTTTATACTATAAACGAAGTAGAGTATACTATTAAACCAAGATCTAAAATCTTTAAAACGTCGTTAAAGTACGAACGCAGAGCATTTGCTGCGTTTGATGTGAAATTTTCGGCTTGTTTTTAACGATCTTTAAAAGTCATGGGTGCCGTATTGAAGTTTAATTCTGGAATATATGTGGGACTTTCTTCTAAAGTTCAGTTCTTTAAATCATAAATAAATTCACAGACATACATTCTGACACCGTTAAACTTTTGAAACTTATATTTAAACGTTAATTATTTACAAAGGTAATATTTACAAAAATTTTTTTACAATTTAAACACTCATAAATTTTAGTTAATTAGTACGCGTCTCACGCGGGAAGTCATCTTCATCCAACATTCTTTTTTTCCGACCCACAACAAAACATTCCATCAAAATGTTATCTTCATCTCACTTTGGCATTTCGCACGAATTTGATCTACTCCTTGAATCGTCTGCTTTGCTGAGAGCCTTGGTCTCAGAGTAGTGATATGGGGAAGCTACGAGACGCACTGCTGCATGGCTGTGGGAGAAAGAATCGCTCCCACACATATATTACTTTTCTATTTCTTCATTCCGACATACATTAAAAGTTTTATTTTTTCATCGCATTAATTTAATAAAAAAATACGTGCAATCTTAATAGATTTTTTTTTCGGATAAATAAAATCAATATTAAAAACGGAAAGAAATCGAAGTATGAAAAAAAATCCCCGGAACGAATTTGATAAAAAGTGAATGGAAAAATAGTTAAAATTTTTATTCTCTCGATTATAAAAAAAATCAAATTTTTTTTCTTCAGAATATGACATTTTTTTGTACCCAAATATTCTTTATTTGTGAACGGAAATGCTTTCACAATTTTTGAATGGTGGAATGAAAAGCTATTCCAATGTCTTTTTACATTCTGTTGTAAAGCACATTCTCTTGCATTTACAAAATTGAAAGTTTGAATTCAGATATATAAAACAGTTTGTCAGCGTCTTCCGATATTCTTTTTTAGAATGTCAATTCAGGCAAAAATATTTTTTGAAGTACTTTATTCATAAAATCGTTTAATGAAGAAATAATTCATTTAAAAGCTTATTTAAAAGCATGAATGATTACTTCTTTATAATTTTAGAATATTTTGAAAATGTTTTCGAAGTTCTGAATCTTTCTTTTATTATTTTTATTTCTTTTATTATTTCATTTTATTATTTTAAATAAAAGCTTTTCATTCTAAGGTACCCTGGGGTAATAACGTCACGTTAAGGTTCTAGCAATTTTCACGGCTCAGTTTTAGATTGTATTTTTCAAACAAATATAGGATCTGATACAGCAACTCATTGGCTATCTATATAAAATAAAATAATTTAACAGATATGTATTCATAAAATGTAATGGCGTGATTTCTTGACCAATGCTAATTGGCGTTGTTACCCACCTTATGGGTAATAACGCCATGCAAACAAAACTATGAAATAAGATAGAATAATTGCATGTAGATTGCCCAATTCTAAAAATGCAAACTCTACAAACATAGAAATTGACAAATTGCATTCTAAGCTATTGAAAATGTTCAATTTTTTGTAAAAGTGTAAGAAAAATAAAGGTGTGGTGTGTGTGGGGGGGGGGGGGAGAGAATGACGCAAAAGAATATCAGACCATGAGCATCTTTTTGCTTAAAAAGGACCGCTTAAATAGAATTATCAGAAACATTGGACAGTTTTAACTGTGTTTATTTGAATCAGTATTTAGGATGTGGCTCGGCACTGTAGGGAATCAACCGGGGTATTAATGCCAAGGATTGGCGTTATTACCCCGTTACAGTTATTGCGCTGTACATTTTGAATTACAAATTATCTCGAGATGATATCCAAAATCTTCAACAACATTTTGAAACTCCATGAAATGTACTTCAAATTTATGTATTTAACAAAGTACTTCCGGATAAAAAAAAAAAAAATAGTCTTCACATCACAAAACGTATCTCGCAAATTTTAGATCAAGCGTTAATTTTAGTTAATTAAAAACAATAAGACCTAAAAATGAAACAAATTAACTTGAATCTGTTTTTTTGCAATTTATATGACTCAAAACCCTTCTGCGCAGAACACATGGTGTCATTTACCAGATTATTTCATAATTAAGCATAATATTAGAACTTGGCGTTATTACCCCGCCTGGCGTTATTACACCAGAACATCTTATATCTCAAATAGATTTTCTAATATTTATTTTTATTTATTTTAATATTTTTTGCCGTCGTTGTTACTATGATTTAAATAAATGTATCAAAGTCTTATGTTTAAATAAAATTGAAATCATTAATAAAATTTAAGGATGTTTGTGAAATTATAAAACTTTAACGCAAGCTTTTGTAGTTAACAAAAAAAATCTTTATTTTCATATATGCTAATTGAAATAGATATTGGACAGTTGGTCGTTCGATAACATTTCATTCAAGATTGTCAATTAAGATTGTATTTTGAAGTGATTCGACGAAATTCTGCGTACAGTATCAAACAATTATTGCTAATTGAAGAAATGCGCATTTATTTTATATGAATGGACCTACATACAAATTTTACATAAACTTTAATAGATATTAGTTCTGGCAGCTGTAGCAAATACAATTAACGTTCTTTATAAAGAAATTTTGTTTAAACTAAAAAAGAGGAACTGCTAAAAAAATTCCTTTAATTAATGAAATAATTTAAAAAATCGGTATTTCCTTTTAAATAAAAAAATTGTGATAAAATGTTGTATAAGATTAATACTATATTATTAAAATTTCTATATTTTTGTTAATTAAATCTAATATTTTAGTTTAAACTTTAACATATTTTAAAACTCTTTGTGATTGATCCAAAAAAGCTATAAGAAAATATTTGAAAACGATATTGTGAATAAAGCTTTACTCAAAGATTTGCTTACTGAAAATCAACTCAACATCAACATGTGCTTTTTGCTACGATGAAGTAGAATAAATGAGAAGCTATTAATCTACAATATTTTTCAATCATAAAATAATAAACAAAATTTATTTTAACTATTCAGAATCGAGTAAGTGATTTTATTTACTCATATTAATGTAAATACTTAATATTAATTAATTTTGAAAATTTCTAAAAAATATTTTTATTTATTTGTGTTTAATTATATATGTGCATATGTGTGAGGCTTTTTTAAATTTCTGTATTGTTTCAACCATTAATCTACTGATTCTACCTTTAAATACATTTTTTATTTTTTTATTTTCATAGATACACATTTCTATTGCTTATATTTCTGTTTTTAGAATTAATATTAATCGATTTTGAATGTTCCATTTTTCAACATAGCGTAATTTTATTTTTTTCTAAAGATAGTCTAACTTTGACATTTATGTACTTATTTGATAATTAATTTATTAATTAATTTATTTTTTCCCACACGCTCTCACACTTTTTATTTAACTAGGGGTTAAAATTACATCTTCAAAGTTCATAAAAAAATTAATCTAGCTGAATTCTGTATAAATTTGTTCTATTGTTCTATTACACACAAAGGTAAAAAAATCTTTGATACAATTTCAAATCAGAATTTTTTTTTGCAAATTTTACTATTATTTCTATAATTTTACTATTTATTCCCCCCCCCCCCCCCTGCCATAATGATGTTCTCTTAAATTTATAGCTTTTTTTTTTTTTTTTTGGTATCATGAGCATCTTCATTTATGTTATATTGATTGATTTACAGTGGATGTGTAATGTAACATTCCAATAAATCTGCGTTTTGTTTCATGTAACAAAAAAAAAAAAAAAAAAAAAAACAGTATTTTATTGTTAGATGTTATTCATTATATTCTAAACAGGTATTTATAAAGTTTTCCCTAATAAAAAAACTTAGCTGTTTAATAAATCGGGCTATTTTAATAGAATTATGTTCCTCTACATTATTTAGCAATGAACTGAAAGGTAACTTAATTTCTTCTACGTAAATTAATAATAAAAATAGTAATAACAATAATAATAATAATAATGATTTTACTAAAGTCTGTAAAAATTAAATACCCACAATTTAATTAAAAGTTTTTTTGTACTCTGCTCTGAAGTGTAGTCATTTATTATTTTTTATGTAATGTACTATGAATTTAAAAATGAGTGTGTAACTCAGATTTCTTTTCTAATTCACATTAAATTCCTATTTGCCAATCTGCTTTAGCAGAAAAAAAATATTAAAAAATTAATTGTTATAACGAACGCGCGAATTAAAAGCAAAAATTTTATCGTTGTTGTCTATACTGACTTATTTCATATAAAGTAAATAAATTTCAAATAATTAATACATAACTTTAAAAAAAGTGCACAAACATAAATAAAGTAAAAAGACCGTTTCACCTCTATCCTATTTATTTTAAGCCAAATAAAAAAAATAATTAAAGGATGTTTATCTTTTATAATTATTTCTTCTGTTTCTAACAACATACATTGAAAAGTTTTGAAAAGCTTCAGTGCATCACTTTTACACTTTAATTATCATAATCAATAACCTCATTATATGATTGAAAAGAGTCTAACTGACACTTCTTTAAAAGTTTTAAGATCTTTGCGTGCTATCATGCATTCTATTTATAAATTTTCCAGGTTGATAGTTCTTAGCAAACAATTCCAATTATATGTAGCTGCACATTTAAGATAAATTTGCAAAGCCTCCTACCGGGATTTGAATAATATATTAATTAAAATATTTAAAAAGGAATCTTTAATTTACTCATATCGTTCAAATTTCTTTGAATAAATTTATCATTAAATTTAAGAGATTAATTAAATATAATAATATTTAAACGTCTATTAAGATCTATCTGTTTGTGTGCAAAATTGTTTTAAATTTATTATGGATAAAAAGAAAAAAGGGGCCTTATTAAAAGTTTAAGTAATAAAAGTATATAATATTATTTGTAGGTAATGTTTATCATAGAGAAAACTTTTATAAAACAGATTTGAAATTAAGAATAGCATTGAATAGCGTTAAAATTGTTTATATACGTTATGTTTCCAATAGCGACCGGCCACTTGTGATTTTACAAATTTTGTTGAAAAACTAGAAAAATATATGAGGAATTGAAAGTTCTTTTGCGTAAACAGAATAGTACAGATGATATATTTTTTCCCAAAATCCTATAGGGGGCCGTCAATAAATTGAAAAACAGAAGATCTTTTGGACAACCCCGTCAAAACTAATGTAGCAAAAGCGTTCAAACAGCAGATTATAATTAAATATCTTATTGTAATAAATTTTGTTCAGCTTTATGAGCATAGCATGTATACTCGTAGAGGAATAGTGTTTTTTTTTTTTTTTATAAAAACAAAGCCAATTTTTTCAATTTTTCCCTTTAAAATTTGCAGAGTTCTTGAAATGAAAAAAAATTTCTTATGAGAAAAAGAAGTCAAATAATACTGTGCATAATAAAAAATGTATGAAAAATGAGCAGGTTTTCCAAACAATAATTCTTTGTGCTTGCGTTAATGCAATGAAAATGTAAATTGCATAATGCTTTAGCTATATATATATATAAAACATATGCTGTTGAAGTCGAAATTGTACTCAGAGCAAGAAACTTTAGTAAAAATCAGCTGTGGTAGAGATCGGAAAAAATGCAAACAGTGCAAAAAAAGAAATAAATACAAAAAATAATTTCAATAATTATTGTCGCTAGTGTATATAAAATATTTGTACTCCGTATGTGGAATATCAAAACCTGATGTCCTAGATGCCCATATGCTCAATTTGAGAACCATAACTGCTATATTAACCCTTTCCGGCGCAGTGTGTCCGGTTTGGATACACCTAATTTTAATTCCAAATTTGCAATTGCCACCAATAATATTTTAATAAAATCTTGCTTTTACAATAAAAGCTTGAATAAAGGAATTCTTGATTTCGTAAAAAATCGTTTGTAAATTCCGGTGTCAGTCTATAATTTCTCATTTTACTAACAAAATTCGTCTGCGCCGGAAAGGGTTAAGACATTTTTGGAGAGAAGGGTTAAGTTTTAAAGACTTCTTTTAAAGGGATTTTAAAGGGGCAGCTTATGAGTCTATGTTTGTGAAAGCGAATGGAACATGGATACGTCGCTATGATCCCGTGCACAAATCACAGTAGTCACGTATCATTCACCGTCACTAAACGAGCCCATAAGCTCCAAAGAACCATAGCTGCTATATTAACCCTTTCCGGCGCAGTATGTACCGTACTCCTTTCACCTTCACTTCCCTCCTTTTCATCTCTTCCTTAAAAATATGCTAATATAGCAGCTACGGTTCTGAGATTGAGCTCATAGACATCTAGAACAAAAATCTTCAAAATTCCATTTCAATCATCGCAGTATAAATATTTCAAATACACTATGCACAATAATTATCGAACATTTTTTTTTCAAGTCGGTAGATTTTTTTTTTCATATTCAGGAAAAAACTGCAATTTATAGATAAATAAAAAGAACATTGCCCAGTTAAACTGATGGCATTGAGATCACAGGCTACGCATACTAATTGTACATTACAGTTTTATGTTTTCAAGGGTTAATTCCGTTCGAAAAAAAATTAAGAAGAGAAAACAGCTCTCCCCTTTCTCCTTTTTTATACTTAATCATTAAACCTCCTAAACTATCAAGTACATGCTTTATCATATTAAAAAACTATATCCAAAATTCAGAGCAAATCGGATAATTCTTAATAAAAACCCATTTAGCATTTATATAATTTAAGAGGAGTTATTTCCATCTTTTATTCTTATCCATTAAACTTCCAAAACTATTCAGAGAATTGAACGAAATCTGACAATTCTGATTGAAAAATCCATTTATACAAATTAAGGGGAGGGGCATTAGAACCCACGTTCCCCCTGTTTATACTTATTCAATGAACACCTAATAACAGCCACGGACTCGCCTCATCAGAATGATCCTATATCTAAATTTTCAACGAAAACTGTTAATTTTGCATGAAAATCCCGTTTATATCAATTAAGGGGAGGGGCATGAGCCCCCCTTTCCCCCGTTTATACTTATTCAATGAACACCTAATAACAGTCACGGAATCGCCTCATCAGAATGATCCTATATCTAAATTTTGAACGAAAACTGTTAATTCTGCATGAAAATCCCGTTTATATCAATTAAGGGGGGGGCATGACCCCCCGTACCCCCTGTTTATACTTATTCAATGTACACCTAATAACAGTCACGGAATCGCCTCATCAGAATGATCCTATATCTAAATTTTGAACGAAAACTGTTAATTCTGCATGAAAATCCCGTTTATATCAATTAAGGGGGGGGGGGCATGAGACCCCGTTCTCCCTGTTTATACTTATTCAATAAATACCTAATAACAGTCACGGAATCGCCTCATCAGAATGATCCTATATCTAAATTTTGAACGAAAACTGTTAATTCTGCATGGAAATCTCTTTTATATCAATGGGGGGGGGGCATGAGCCCCCCGTTCCCCCTCTTATACATATCGAATGAACTCCAAAACCTAATCAGGGAAGCGCCTTATGAGGATATACCTATATACAAAATTTCAAGTGGATCCGATATTTTTATCATGAGTTATCGCGTTACGCACGAACATACGAACACACGAACGTACATACAGAACGGACGGGCACAGGCTATGAAAGCCTGTGAGCTAAAAATTATGCACAAAAAATTTAATTCTGTTCTATGTATAATTTATTGTGCATTTTTTGATGACACAATAAAGAAAATGGCGTAGACATTGCGATTATAACGCCCCCTTTCGAAGATTTTTTTTAAATTAAGAGACGACCTGCTGGCCAGAGCCAAAAACATACGCGAAACATTTTATTAAGTTCCATGCATAGCTCCATACACTTTTTACTGGTGCGTTATTAAAAATGGCACAAAAATGGCGATTATAATGTCCCCTTTTAGTTGAATATTTCAAAATTGAAAGAAAACCTGCTTGCCACAACACATTCACGCACAAAAAATGGATCATTGCTATGCATATCTTCATAACTCTTGATGGTACAATCGCGACACGCGTTCACCTTGATTGACATAAAAACAATTTTAATAAGCATGTCTTTTGGTACTTCCGACCCTTAAACGTGTAAATCCAACAAAAACTGAAACCGAGCATTACAACTTATAAAAAAATGCATACGTGGCAGTGGGTTTCCGCTAGAGCGGTGAATAGCAAAAAACTATTCTAAATTTTTTTCTATGCATTGCTCGGTTGCTTTTAGCTATAAAACCCATTGCTGCTGAGGCTGCAGCCTGTTGTTTTAAATTTTCTTGTTACTTTTTTCTTGTTGAATTTTAACTTTTAAAGGAGTTTTTGAGAGGGGGGATGTGCTACTTCGGGCTGAGTTAATACTTTTGATGGTTTATTTTAAATTTGTGTGTTTCCTTGCAGAGTTTCGGCGCAATTCACATGTATATATTTTGTTTTTTGTTGTTTATTACACATATTGGATATATATATATATATATATACACTGGCGTGCAAACTTTAAGGACGAGTCCCAAAATGCCAATTTTCAAGGGATTTTCAAGCGACAATTTTTACGCGAATATTCAAAAGGAAGTAATATAATTTGAATAATTACTATCCCTGCATAACAGCTTGTCCATGTAACCTCGCATTCAGGCCACACGTGATCACAAAAGTCACAAACACTACGGTGAAACAAAAAGTAGGAAATTCCATATATTTCTTTTATGAGTCTCAAATAACTACTATATGTGACTCCACTGACAAGTCATTGCGACTGCTGCTTTGTGTCGAGTTACCAGGTGACTTTACAATATCATTTTATTGAGACTCTCATGTGACTATCATTTGGAGACTCATGAAAGTCATTGTGAATGTTGCATTATGATAAATCACCAAACAATGTCACATTTAAGTCACATGGTGACTTTCTGCCACAAGAATTTGTCAAATGGTGATAGAGACCCTACTGTGAAGTAAGCACTGTGAAAAGTGGTGAAAACTCACCATGTGACTTTTATGGGACATTTTTTGGTAATTTATCATAATGCAACGTTCACATTGACTTCCAAATTGAGTCTCCAGAGGAGAGGCCACTCGAGAATCTCAATGGAACTACATAGTAAAGTCACCTAGTGACTCGCCACAAAGCAGCAGTCACAATGACCTGTCAGTGAAGTCACATATAGTAGTCATTTGAAACTCATAAACGAGACGTATGGAATTTCCTATTTTTTATTTCGCGGTAGTGACTATGACTCTTGTGACCGTGTGTGACCTGAATGAGATGTTATATGGACTAGTTGTTATGCAGGGATAATAATTATTATTTGAAATATATTGCTTTCTTGTGAAAATTCGCGTGAAAATTATCGCTTGAAAATCCTTTGAAAACATGCACACCAGTGTGTATATATATATATATATATATATATATAAGCAAAATACGCTGGTGTGCAAACTTTAAGGACGAGTCCCAAAATGCCAATTTTCAAGCGATAATTTTCACGCGAATATTCAAAAGGAAGTAATATAATTTGAATAATTACTATCCCTGCATAACTGCTAGTCAATATAACATCTCATTCAGGTCACACATGGTCACAAGAGTCACAGTCACTAAGGTGAAACAAAAAATAGAAAATTCCATGTCTCATTTATGAGTCACAAATGACTACTATATGTGACTCCACGGACAGGTCATTGTGACTGCTGCTTTGTGGCAAGTCACCAGGTGACTATCTATATATCTATATGTCTATAATGGTATATATATAATATCTATAATGGTGGCAACTCGTCGACTCTATTTTTGTGGAAAGGGGAACAAAAGGGAAAAAGATAGGGATTGTTATCATTTTTGTTTTTTCCACTTTTTTTTCAATGTGAAATTGAAATTATCTTTTATTTCAATCGATAGTGAATACAATATTAAATTATGAGTGATTAAATTATGTTTTTTCAGGGAAATTTTAAAAAATAAAAACTTTTTTCACATTATATCGTCAAAAATCAGTTCCTTTTAGAAATTAAAGATTGTTTGTCATCTTACAACTTGACATGATTTCTATTGATATGAAAATAAATGACTATTTTTATGTGAGAGGGGAGTGAAAAAAGATTCATGTTTTGTTTATTGTTATCATGGTGAGTTTGAAAAATGAGATTATTAAAAACAGTAAGAAATTTTCAAAATAACACTTTAAAGATTGTGTGTTGAAAATTGAAAGTAGAAAAAATTACATCAAAATATCTACGCGTAATATTGAAAAAAGTACGAAAACTTTAAAATAATAAAATTATTGCACACGATACAAATTTAAAGGTTCTAATGGACAATATTCCTGTGACGCCAGAATTGGTAAAATAGTGATTTTTGTAGACTCGAATTGAACGGCAAAATAGAGTCCATTTATTTTTGGATTATCGCTTGCATGCGATATCGAACCGTATGGAAGTTTAAGGTCAATTTCGTCATAGGTAAAACGTCTATATATTAAATATCGTCATATTTAAAATGCCTGAAATAATTAAATTATTACCAGAGAAAAACATATAATGCACAATATTAGGTCCTATTTTTAAAGCTAAAATATTATTCCCAAACACTTTTAAATTAAATAATATATGTAGCCGTGAATATTAAAAGGAAAATAATATTACATAATAAATGATTTTACTAATGAGTCATACATCATATATTTAAAGACAAAATGCATTTAGACTGATTTTCATTTCCGAAAAATTTAAATGTTACGGACTGAGAAACATTTGTGGAAACGTTACTCCGTAAAATTAGTGGCAGCATTGCTGCCTCCAGTTTTATGGAGTATTTTAAGCATTAAAACCGGTGTAACATTCTCATGTTACACCAGTAATATATGTTTAAATTACACCATTGCATATGTGAAAACAATTACTCCATGAAACTGGAGGCAGCATTTGCCACCATTTTTACACCAATTGTATGGAATAACGTTTCCACAAATATTTTACAGTGCGTGATATGATATGAAAGTAGTGTGAGTAACATTTTTTATGAATATTACATCACTTGATGCATCATAAATACAGTTAAATGTAAGCACAAAAGACTTTCGATTTCTTTTGTAGAAATTATATTCGATAAGTACATATTGGAAAATTATGATACCTTTGTTAATTAACATAAATATAGATTCTAAAAAGAACCAGAAAAAATACATAATGTTGAAATAGAGAAAAGAATTCATCAAAAGAGCTATACCTGTTCTTAAAAATATCTAAAATTTGATCACAGCATAAAATGTAGGCATAACGTGGTTCTGAAAGTTATTCGCAAGCAGACACAGTATATTTAGCCGCGAACTTAAAGGAAGAATGTCCTAAAGAAGAAAGACCAAAAAGATTTTTAAACAAAACATTTTATACAAGATGATTTTAACATTTGGAATTAATCATACTTATTAGTCCTGCAAACATCCGGGAATTGTTAAGACAGCGATGGATGAGGCCGATGAAACTGAAAAATGACACTTTCAAACAAAAAAGAATGGCAACCCAATTACAAAAGATAACCGCTGTTATATTATATCCTTCAATCTTCCATAACCTTAAAAAAACAGTGCACATATTATGTTTTTAAAGATTGCGAAATCTATAGACATATAAACTTTTTTACTGATCATCGTTTTGAGGTCTAGGGGTGATGATCGTTGTAGATGTACAAAAAATTTTCCGAAATTCCAACATAGGAGCTACTGCAATAGAACGAAATATACCTAAAAGATGTGGGTATTTTGGATACCTAAAACTTTTTCTTTAAAAAAAAAAAAAAAAAAAAAAAAATATGTGTGGCACTCGCGGACTGCCGCGGTAAAGCTATTGCATAGCATTTTTTATCAACTTATGCAAAAATACCGCGTCAATGTCTGCTGAAGTCTATCGAAGAATACCGCGCCGAAGTCTACCAAACTCAAACGTCGTTAGCCGGAGTGTTAGGATTTTTTCTCGTTACGGAATTCCTAGATTCGGTCGCCGCGCTCAAAGCCCGCGATAATAGCTATGCAATAGCTTAATAAATTACCAAACAAAATTTAGTCGCGCTACAAAAATTAGATTGCGAGTTATAAGCATTTTAAATTTTCCGACCCTCACGGTGGGGGGGTCTCCTGTCACCAAAAATTAACACTGTCTCATAAAAAATTACCAAAAAAAATTTGGCCGCTCTACGAAAATTAGATCGCGAGTTATAAGCATTTTAATTTTTTCGACCCTCACCGTGGGGGTCTCCTGTCACCAAAAATTAACAATATTTCATAATAAATTACCAAACAAAATTTGGCGCGCTACGAAAATTAGATCTCGAGTTATAAGCATTTTAAATTTTTTGACCCTCACCGTGGGGGGTCTCCTGTCACCAAAATAAACACTGTCTCATAAAAAATTACCAAACAAAATTTGGCCGCGCTATGAAAATTAGATCATAAGAAACATAAGTTTGAGAACTGATATCCTTATATCTGAAAAATACCACGTCAATGTCTGCCGAAGTCTACCGAAGGATACCATCCCGAAGTTTTCCGAACGGAAACGACGTTAGCCGAGTGTTAGGTTTTTTCGTTACGGATGTGTTACGATTTTTCGCGTTACGGAATTTTTGGATTCGGTCACCGCGCTCAAAGCCCGCGATAAAAGCTATGCAATAGCTTAAAAACCTCTTCTTTATTTTAAATATCTGAATGTTGATTTCATGCTTTGTTCTTTTTTTGCATGAGTCTGCATACGTTTTTACCTGAACAATATATCAAAATATAAGTTTACTTATTGACGGTAACTGTCTGTTCCTGTAGGTTTTTTTTCTTTGTTTAAAAATGTCAATATTTACAACAAAAAAATAATTTCCGAACAACATTTTTTAGTTTGTTGATAAAATATTATTTTTTCCTCTTCAAAAAATATCGGAATGAGAAATATTACGATTTTCGAATTATCTGAGTATTTACTAGTTTGCTTTCATGACAAAACACTATGAAAACAGAAACAATATTCAACTATACATTCTACCTATTTTCGTTCAAAGTATGTCTTTCAATTAAAGAAATATTTACATTAGAAAAAAAAAATTAATTTCGGATATCGGGGTTTAATTTCTTTACATTTTTAATCAGCATTCAATTTTCCAGTCAAAATCAATAAACAAATAAATACATACAAAAAAGAATACAAAAATCATTTTTATGCAAACTTTGTCATTCTGACAATTCCTTAGTTTAGAAAGAATATTAATATCTTTCAAAAACAAAAATAAATTTTTTGAATGTGGACTTTTCTTTATTTCGTTTTTCTGCAGATTTGAAATTTCGTATTCGATTGGCACTTCTTGGGGTGAAACGCTTCTCCCGTCAGTGACTCCTCTAAGGAAGCTAGAATTGCACCAGTAGGGGTGCCCTAAGGCACTTCAAGGCATCCCATGGAGCCCCAATACACTCCCATGGCACCCTATGAGGTTTCATGGAGTGCCCTAGGGTACCTCTACGGGTGCAATTCTGGCTCCCTTAGGGTTGTCGCTCACTGGACAAACTTTCCACCCTTAGGAGTGCCATACGCAACCTTTAGTTTTAACAGTGAAGACTCCATTTTTGATAAACATTGATTTGTAATTGGTTTTAAAAAATATTAAAATTAGCGCACACATATATAAATCCCTCGGAAGTTTTCAATAAACAGATTGTAATGTGCGTAATAACAAGGCAACACTAGATACTGGGATTGATCATTGTTTAGCATGACGTCACAAAAAGTGGCTGGTCGCTATCAACGACATCCAGCGATTAATGCAAAACGATGGGTGCGTCACTTTGAGCCCTGTTTGTACCAATCACTGATAGCGGCCAGCCCTTTTTTTTCAGACGTCGTGATAAGGAATGAGCAGGCCCGGTATCTAATGTAGCCCTGGAAATAAGTCCAGTGCACTTTCGTAAAAGAACTTGGATCCAAAAATTTAGACATTTTCGTATTTATTCTCGTTTTAAAAAATTAATCGTATAATCAAGGTTCCTTTGTAAAAAATGATCTGGAGGACACAGCCGATGGAATTGTAACCTATAACTCTATACACATTTGAATTGATCTTCGTTTACCTATATTACATCATACAAATTACAAAGCTGTAAGTCATCAACTCTAGCTACCTCCACCCGCCGAACAATATGTTCATTTGGAATGATTTTCTTTAAAATAATAAAATCAAATAGACCTGAGCGTACAATGTACACTGTAAAAAAAGTATGTAACCTTAGTAATCTAAATTTACCGAAATCTGTTATGCTTACTAAAATTTTACATGCATGCTGTATAAGAAAATGATGTCAATCTACAAAACTTGTAAGCAAAACTAGAGACATCTGTACATTTAGAAAAGAATTTACTAAAAGTTTGGTAATCTTACTAAAATTTTATCTGTAATCCTCATTACCACCGTTAGTTAAAAAATTCTGGAGAAACAATTTTCCAAAAATATTCTTAGAGACATTAAAATTTTTGCTCCAAAGTGCAAATCTGTATATGTTACATTAATTTTTATTGTTGCCATTGCATAAAACGTTCTTGGAATATAATTCTACTAGAAAAATGTTTGTTATTTTCCAATTTTTTTTACAGTGCAGTGAAGACTCACAGTGGACTACTTCACAGTGAAGACTGTGAAGACCACAATTCTGGGGATTCGTAAATGTAGTTTCGTATGGGGGAAATTTCATTAAAAACACATAAAATCATACACATTCTGGTGTATACGGTGCAGAGATAAATTGTGATTTCGTTTGGAAAGAATTTTGTTAAAAATATGTATATATAAATGGTAATACTTGGTTATCCCTCAGACCAAAATCAGACTATAAGATTAAATGCCAATAATGGATGATCGTGAAAGTGATATTCAATGACATTAAATGTGATACATGTGTTTAAAGCGTCATTAAGGGATTTTTATTTCGAGTTTTTATTTGTATTTCTATTAATATTCTACTAATTATTTGTTTTTTTTCGGTATTTAAAATAAAAATTATGTCAGTATACATAATTTGGATATACGTTTGGCGAAATTGTCCGACAAGATAACCACGTAGAACCGTATAAACTCATTACATATTGATTTTAAATCTGGTTGATAAGCTTGCTATCGAATAAAATTATTTCTATAGGCTGTCAAAAAAAGCAACAACCTGGAGAATCTTTTTTTAATTTCAAGACGAAAGATAAATAGAATATACAGAAAATGTGATTTAAACAAATATCAAGTACTTAATTTATAAGAAAATATATATTCTCGCGGATCAACATGGATTTTTTGTGTAAATATTTATACATAACTACATAATTTAGTAGAAATAGCAATAAAATCAAAATCAGTCATTTAGTTTGCCGTTTCATAAATTCGTTTCATTAGGATTTTATGTATTTAGGGTAGATATATATCTGTCTACTCTATCTATCTATATGCATTATAGATTATTCATTACTCATATTACTCGGCCGAAATCTAAAGTGTAATATCTATTAAGATATAAAATGAAACCTCTATTCTCAGATATTTTCTTCTTTTGCCATTATTGCTTCCAAATTTGACATTCTTACTCGTTTATTCTTCCAGTCTTCCACACTTACAAAGTTATTTTAGTTCTTTATTCAAGTCCAGCTATAATAGATAACATTTTCCTTCTTTTGAAATGTCCGGTGTTCCATTTTAAATCTTCTGTTATTCTTGAAAGAAAATGTAAAGACGGAAATTGCTTTCTTCTGAAATCGAAAAAAGCACACGTCATTTAAAATGTGAAGTTTAAAAAGGAAATTACTTTTTTATCATATTTTTTATTGCTTCAAACCTAAAAATACTAAATTATTGTTTCCAGGATTTAAGTAATACTTTCCATTTTACTTAAGTTTTTGTTTAATCTTTGATATTATACGAAATTAACATGTATGTATTATGTTAGAACTTTTAATTTAACAAGGTAGAACCCATCGAATTTCTACAAAAGAAACTGCTTAAAAAGGAACTGTTTCATTGATTTACAATAAACCTAAAAAAATAGTTGTAGTAAATAATGAATTTTATATTGATTAGTCTTACTCTTAAACAAACGATAGTTAACGTCAAATTAACAAAATACTATTTCTACAAAACGCAGCTGTAGAAGTTGTTAAAATTGAACTTTAATCCTACATGTAAACAGTAAAAAACAATAAAGATCTGTTATTAAGATAAAGTTATCAATTTAGGTTCTTATACTGATATTCGAAAATGAAAAAAAGCAAAATTTAATCAACTTTGACTCAATCATAGATTTTTTCCCGTGAAATCTAAACCCGGCATCATTTTCATCATATTAAAATTTACGAATGCACATTTCGTATCTGTATTCACCTTTTCAGTAAAAATTGGCATTTTAATTTGATCAGTTTGATTCAAAACTGAAGTCTCAATGCTATTAGCTGAAACAGATATTAAACTATTGATATTCTTTTACGTGTAAATCAAATTTTGTAAATGAAATCAAAATTCACCGTGTTTTATAATAGAAGATATTTAAATTTCATTTTTTTCCCTTTCAGTGAGAAAATGGCAACATATAGATACAGCAATCAATTTCTTCCCTTTTTTTCGTTGCTTTTAATAGAAATGGAGTACTCCTGTTACTACGATTAGAAAAGCGGTATTAAAAACTACAAAAAAGTTAATATTTCAAAAAAAAAATTATGATACAGCTTTCAAACAAATTTCATTTAAAAGTACATTTTATTTCCTACACGATGGTGTAAAAAATGAAAATTTGCGGTATTTAGAAGTTTAAAAATTTGTAGTAGCAATACCGAAATTTCATTTGAAATTTGAAAATGTTGCCATTCGCAAAATGACGTATGCGTTACGCACAGATACGTTTGGCCTTTATAATATAGGCATATTATTTCTAAAAAAATAGATATTGCCTTATTTAAATGTGTTTTAAAATGTAAAAATATTTTAGATTTTGCAAAAGTTTATATTTCCTCTCTTAGGCCTATTGATGTTGCTATATACAGAGTTGTTCTAAAGCTCATGTCCAAACGGCGCATATGAGTCTGCCAGATTATCAGGAGCAAGAATGTTGTAGAAACGCGAGGTTGGAAACGTGATTGTGATGAAGCACATGCATCATGCCCGTGACAAAAATAAAAAACAAACGATGTAGAATAAACTTTATTTTACAAAAATCTTAATCGAAGTACAAAATAGAAATGGAAAATGAGTCAACATATAGAGGTGCCAAAAACGTGCAATATGATTCGTGATGAATTCTTCAAATCAGCATCTTACGGAACTCCGAAGACATTACAAATGAAAATATACACAAGCCACTGGGATCCCTTTTACCGAAACTTCCTGGATTTCTAAATCTGGCGATATCTTAAATCTCTCGTGTGCCAGACACCCGTCCCATTGGCCATAGACCTTATGGCACGGATCACTGCCGTTCGGATGGCGGATCACGAATCTTATCATTCATTTACAGGAAAGCACAAACAGTTTGATTAAATAAGAAATCAAACTATTGAAGTCTATGAGGGCCATTTAATAGTAATTAGACAAAATGTCCCGCACATGATGCTTACATTAATTCCGATACCTGTTAACTTATAAGCTGTTAAAAAACTTATACATTCAAGTTTACAATTCCCTCCTGCCCTATATTTCCACATTAGCATTGTTATTTTCACTTCAAGGCAAAATACATTGTTAAAAGAGCAGTAATATATAGAAAGCCTGGTTCCACATGTGATGTGAAATGATTAAC
The DNA here is from genome assembly GCA_964019185.1 of Maratus speculifer. Lineage (NCBI taxonomy): Eukaryota > Metazoa > Arthropoda > Arachnida > Araneae > Salticidae > Maratus > Maratus speculifer. The sequence continues at coordinate 7,574,316 of OZ025297.1, read as the reverse complement.
AGGTGTAAAAATATCGATATTTTAGATATTAGAAAACTGCCTGCACTGTAAAAAAAAAAAAAAAAAAAAAAAAAAAAAAAGTTACATTTACGGCAAAAACTGCTGGCAGCAATGTTGCCAGCAGGTTTTGTCGTAAACATTGCAGTAAAAATGGGTGTAACAAAAGTTACATCTAATTTTACTGCAATTTTGACGACAACAACAGCTGCCAGTAATTATTGCATTAAATTTAACGGTTTTTTTACAGTGTGTGTTTTTTCGAAAATACGTAAATAACAAAAATGACGGATAATAAAAATCTCCTGATGTAGAAATATGGAGGAAATGTATCTTATACGGGACACTTTATGTAATGGTCTATAAACAATAATTATTCGAAGGTGCATTAGCAGGTGTGGTTCGCGATGCTTCAATAAATGGATAAAGAAAGAAAGAAAGAACTGCTAAGTGCATTATTTTTTGATATTGTGCTCTATATATTACAATAGGATTGTGATAATTGCATGAATGTAAAATATTCACATTAAACAGTACCGCTGAAAAAAAACGAATAATTTATGCTTTACTGCTTCTTTCTTTTTGCATCAGTGGAAACTTGTACGTGCAGTTAAATTGATTTTTATAATATATTTCCATTTGTTATATCTGAAAAAGTTATCTCTTCAGATTCTAATACAAAGACGGATTTCTAAATGATCATCGCACAACTGACGATTGAGAATACATGAAAATATTACTTTGGAAGATATTTTTCGACAAAAATCACGATATTTGTTTTCACTGTATGTAAAATAAAATAAAACATATGAAAACTTACAACTATAAAAGTATTTTAACTCTTAAATGCTCAACTTTTTAAAAATATAATTTAAAAATGTTTTCCGGCTTTCACGTCGAAAATAAATAATAGGAAAACTATTTTTTTTAATCATAAGTTGTTTTAAGTATGGTTTACAGCTGGGGGTTTAATTGAACTGGAGTCTTTAATACTGGGGTTTAATTGAAAAATTTCCCTGATTTTATAATTTGAAACCGCATAAATTTTAAGAGCTTTGATAAAGAAATTATTTAATTTACCACTACAGAACAAATTAGGGTATTTCGAAACTTCCAAACAAAACAAAAAGTACATTGTTAGTAACAACTGAAAAAAAATGTTTATTTTTTTTCTTAAATAACACCTTTGCTGCAAGCCAATATTAAAATTAATAAATAACATTTCCAGTATGAATTTTGTTAACAGCAATAGGCGTTAGAGCTTCAATATTATTTTAACCTTTTAAACGCCAATGTTCCATAAATGGAACATCAACTTCAAAATTCTGCAAAAATTTCATTTTTATTCCTATTGCCCTGTAAAAATTAGTATTTGAAAAGAAAGTATGACTTGATTTTTTGGCGTTGATTTTACGTTGATAAAATAAATCATGTCTTAGGGAAAAAATCGTAAATTAGGACTTTTTTCAGACTTTTTGTTGGGTAAAATTAAAAAATTCATAGAAAATTCAAAATTTAACAAATATTTTTATAACTAAGTGAGATCAAGTAAAAGTAATCATTTTATTAGTAGAACACAAGTTATTAAAAAAAAGATTGATTTTTATTGTTTATTTTAGATAAGAAATGTGCATGTTCCATAAATGGAACATTGGCGTGTAAAGGTATATTTTTTAACATGATAAAGTCTTTTGGTTGCAATGCATATAAGTTTTGATAAAAAGTTTCTGGATACGAGGTGGTTTAGCAATTGTCGACAAAAGATGGTTATGACATTGATATACTTTATTTCTCCCCCCCCCTCCATACCCTGTCCCTTACCCTCCCCCTCCCCCTCCCCCCTTCTCTCTCTTCCACACTCGTTCTTCCATCTGAAGTGGATTACTCATAACTGACAGGGAAAACATGTTTGTTGATCGTTAGACATTGTTTATGACTCAAATAAGCTATAATGGAACTTTGGAAAAAAGTGTGAGAAGGAATTCATATGATTTTACTTTACTCTGCGATTTCCTTCATTTAGAATACCTCATACAGACCAGATGTCTTTTTCAATCCATTTCTAACAATAGAAGAGGCACTAGAATATTTTTATGAATTAGCAGATGATTCTGAAGAGGAATTCATTGACATTTGTTAATTACATTATCTGTACCATCAACACAAAGAAAATGTGTTGTATGCTAGAAGAACACAAAAAAATGTTTTGAATGTGAAAAAAAGACTACATGGAAATGCTTCTCTAACTATCATGGATAATAGATCAAATGTCGGACACAAAAATTAAGGAATATCTATCTATCTATCTATCTATCTATCTATCTCTATATATATATTTAATTTTTGGTAATTTTTTTTCTCTTTTGTATTATTTTAGATTTTGATTTATTTGATTATTTTGCTGTAAATTGTAGTACAGACATTATTATTATTATTATTATTAATATTATTATTTTCCATTACATTTTTTGTATATATTTCTTTTTTTAATTTTGATAAATAATTGTAAAGATGCTTTCCTACAGTGAGTACTGCCCATCATCTATATAATATATTATTTAAGCAAGTGGGAAAGTTTTTTTTCTAAAAGCTTTGTGGGGTTTGAGCATTTTTGCTGGAATAGTTACTGAAATCACAAGTAAAATGAAGGCTCGATGGGCGAAGCCCGGCTATTTACCTGCTTAAATTGTGTTATTACTGAAAAATGCCTATACATTATCTATAATCATGAAAAAAATGTGCACAGAAATAGAGATTTTAGTTTAAATGTTGTTAATCATACTTTATAAAAACATGTGAAAAAACTAAGTGTTTCCCGCCAATGTTCCATTTGTGGAACATGCTATAAATCATACACAAAAATTTTTTTTCAAGAAAAAAAATTACTCATAGTGCTTATGTTTGAGTTTTAATAGGATTTTTACCAATAAATAATTTGCGTTACCTTTCGATCATAGTGCGGCGTTTAAAAGGTTAATAGTCTTTTAGAAGACAAAATATTATATTCTGCCGAATGGCAATAGACGGATTTTAAGGTATAACGTTCTTTATGATACATTTTCAAGTTTGAATTTTAAACTGGTATAAGTTTAATAATGAGAAATGTGAGTACTGTTGTTTTGTGAAAGTATCTACTCACAGGAGTAAAACAAAAATACATTTATTTGTCAACTAATACTGTAAGAAATAATGTAAACCTTCTTTTGTCTTTTATTGCATGGCATTAAATAAAACAAGACATTAAATAAAACATTAAATAAAACAAGAATGATTGACTAATGAATGTAATAAAAACGAATTTCGTCCAATAATACTAGTATTTTCGTACTCTTGATATAATTTTAAAGAGTTAAATTTCTATTACGTGATGTTTTTCTGTCTTAAATTCTATATTGTAAATATGTGCATTCATAAGTCGCCCATTGTTTTCGTTACTTGATTGTTTGCTTTCCTAATTTTATCCTAACAGTATATATGAAAAAAGTTATTGTAATTTCTTACTATTCTTTATTTCAATTTTTAACAATGATAAAATCTAATTTTCGTTTTTTTGTCAGAGATTATTGTTAGATCTGCATTTGCAGCAAAATCACACAATTTATTTAAGGAAAGTTGAAGTTTATTTACAATTTTTCTAATAAAAATAAATTTTAATAATAAATACACTTCTTCTCACTATCCTCTTTGTTTAAAGAAGTAAAACATAAATGAATTTGTAGTAAAGAACAGAAAATTTGCGAAATTATCTTTTTTGATTAAATTACTGTTAAAAAAAGGTTAATTTGAAAGCGGAAGTTCAATGTAGAAAATAGTTCCAAATCTTAAAAAGAAAAGGCATCAAAAATAACCATGCGATTTATACCTTTAAATATTTTATCACAACAAAATTGATTTTATTTTGAATAATAAATCACCGTATTACACTTAGTGTCTTCAATTACAGTGTAATTTATTCTGAGACTGTCTTGTACGACAATATATATCTATATCTATCTATATATATATATATATATATATACAGGGTGTCCCTAAACTAATGGTATATACTCTAGGGGGTGATAGAACACATCAAGACGAGTAATAGTAAATAGGAAACCAAGGGTCCCAAACGTTTCGCAAAGGAGATAGCTGCCATTAAAGTTTGGGGTCCGAAATTTCACATACACATAAAAAACGGAAAAATTGGTCGATTGATTTACGGTTTTCACTAAAACTATTCTTTATGTTGGTATTTTCTTGAAAAAAAAAATGTAAGGATAAATTTCGAAAAATGCCGATAGAGGGTGCTTTAGACTTTGAAGTAATGAAAAACTATTTTTTGCCGTGATTTTTTGCATCTCATTAAAAGGTTTCGTACCTTAGACTTAAACTTAAATTTTGAGCTCAAAATCTGAATAGTTGGGAGTGGTTAAGTAGCACAAACTTAACTGTGTTCAGAGGGTTTCAATTTCAAATGATTATAAAAAAACGGAAAAATTGATGGATTGATTTACGGTTTTCACTAAAACTATTCTTTATGTCGGTATTTTATTGAAAATGAATTATAAAGATAAATTTCAGAAAGTGCAGATAGAAAGCGCTTTAGACTTTGGAGTAACGAACAACTATTTTTTACGTTATTTTTTGCATTTGATTAAATGTTTTCGTAAACTTAGACTTAAACTTAAATTTTGAGCTCAAAATCTGAATAGTTAGGAGTCGTTAAGTGGCACAAACTGAACTGTGTTCAGAGGGTTCAAATTTCAAATGATTATAAAAAACGGAAAAATTGGTCGATACGTTTGCGGTTTAAAATAAAACTATTCTTTAAGTCAGTATCTTCTTGAAAATAAATTGTAAAGATAAATTTCAAAAAATTCCGTTAGTGGGCGTCTTAAACTTCAGAGTAACCAACAACTAATTTTAACCGTTATTTTTTGTATCTAATTAAATGCTTTCTAAAACGTATTAAATGTTTTCGAAATCTTAGATTTAAACTTAAATTTTGAACACAAATTCTGAATCGTTGGGAGGGGTTAAGAAGCGCAAACTCAAGTATGTTCAGGAGTTGAAATGTAACCTCCCCCATCCATCGAACACGGTTCACTTTTGCGCTACTTAAACTCTCGCAACGATTCAGAATTTGATCTCAAAATTTAAATCTAAGCATTTGAAAGAATTTAATGAGATTTAAAAAATAACGGTTAAAAATAGTTGTACGCTTCTCCAATGTCTAAGGCGCCCTCTATCGGCATTTTGTGAAATTTATTTTTAAAATTTATTTAAAAAAAAACACTGATTTAAAGAGTAGTTTTAGCAAAAACTGCAAACGAATCAACTAATTTTTCCGTTTTTTATAAGCGTTTGAATTTTAAACTCTCTGAACACAGTTCAGTTATTGCTACTTAACCACTCCCAACTATTCAGATTTTAAGCTCAAAAAGTTTAAGTCTAAGTTTACGAAAACATTTAAACAGATGCAAAAAATAACGTAAAAAAAAGTTGTTCGTTACTCCAAAGTCTAAAGCGCCCTCTGTTGGCAGTTTTTGAAATTTATCTTTATAATTCATTTTCAATAAAACACCGACATAAAGAATAGTTTTAGTGAAAACTCAAATCAATCGACCAATTGTTCCGTTTTTCATAGGCATTTGAAATTTAAACCCTCTGTACACAGTTAAATTTGTGCTGCTTAACCACCCCCAACTATTCAGATTTCGAGCTCAAAATTTAAGTTTACGAAACCATTTAATGAGATGCACAAAAATCACGGCAAAAAATAGTTTTTCATTACTTCAAAGTCTAAAGTGCCCTCTAACGGCATTTTTCGAAATTTATCTTTATAATTTATTTTCAAGAAAATACCAACATATAGAATAGTTTTAGTGAAAACCGCAAATCAATCGACCAATTTTTCCGTTTTTTATGTGTATTTGAAATGTTGGACCCCAAACTTTAATGGCGGCTATCTCCTTTGGAAAACTTTTGGGACCCTTGGTTTCCTTTTTACTATTGCTCGTCTTGATGTGTTCTATCACCCCCTAGCGTATATACCATTAGTTTAGATACACCCTGTATATATATATATATATATATATATATACATATACATCATTATTTTACTTTAAATATTATTCCAAAAACCATTTCTCTATAAAACGTCGGTCTAAATTATGCCTTATAGAATACACTCTCATTCAATGATTACGTGTATATTTTATATTCTGGGAATACACTTTTAAATTTTATAAAAATATTTCTTTGTCAAAAGTTTTATTTAAAAAATAATTTTATTCTTATGTATCGTAGAATAGTACAGTAAATGACGAAAATATATGAACTAAGGAAGTCTTTGAACGTCTTTTAAAGAATGTTACAGAATTAACGAAAAAAACAACTCCTCTTTGAAATGGAATTTGAATCCAACTTCCTCTTGAAGTATTCAGCATACGATAGCGGAAATGTATTTCCCTTCAACAATAGAGTGAAAGCAATTTTCAATATATTTTAGTTTTCTATTGTGAGACACATTACTGAGTTTAATAAAATCCAAATGATTGAAATTCAATTTCAGAGAGTTTTACGAAATGTTCTTCCGTTATTTCTCCTATTTCAGTGGAAACTTTAAATGCAAATATTTATGCAATTTTTTTCATGAAGTAAACTAAAAAGTGTATAACTGTAGAAAAAGTACAGTAGTAATTTCCTTAATCCGTCAAATCATGTGCAGTATGAAGATTTTTCAACGTAAAATATTCTTTTGTTGTTTCCGAAATTGATAATGAAAACTTTATTTGAAATTCCTACACTTTCTTAATGTCATGTGAAATATTATTTATTTATAAAAAAAATACCTAATGTTAAATGCTATAATTATATGATATAATTTTCATTAAAAATTCCGAATAGGGATTTTTGGAGTGAGTTTAACATAGGGGAGGCTTTACCTATCTCTCAGTTTTCATATTTAAAAGAATTTCAAAATTTTGTTAAGATGTGGCAACCAACGCCACAGCAATGCTTATTCAATATTGTTTGTTTCATGTAGATATTTGAAACAGGCGTGGAAAAAATTAGTTTAAAACGTTTATTTTTTAAAACATTTTGTAGTATTTTCTAACATAAAATATGTCATAAAAATTTAAATAAAAATGTTTTTTGTAATGCATAAATAATGAACTTTCATTAAAATCATAATTTTTTTTTCACTATATTAGGCTAAATATAACTATGTGTCGTACTTTAAAAAGTGATAATACGGTTAAGCTTGATCCATTCAACGTGAGGAAGAGTGGACCCTGTGGACCGCATGATCAAAGATATCTTAAATAGGTCTTTTGGAAATCTTTTATCATAATAATAATATTAAATCAAAATTTAATATTTGAGATGTTTGTGTAAACTATTCACAAATATGTGGATGCCGTGCAACTCGCTTACTGCTTTCCGTAAGAATAGTACGTAAGTTCTTGGAGATATAGCAATTTGTTTTAAATTAAAAAAAAGTTCAAGATTTTACCCTATATCTTGCATTGTTTTCAACTAAATTGAACTTTAGTTTCATAAGAATTAGCAAAATATAGCAAAATACTACTGTCCAATGAAATGCAAATAACGTGACCTGTCGTAATAACAACATATTAAGGTTCCACAAATTTTTACGGCTTAATTTTAGATTTTTTTTTTTTAAACATTATATGTATTCATGTCAATTTGATAAGGAGGATGATTAGGGATGTAACAAAAAATTAAATCAGAATAATAATATTTGGAATGACTCTGTAAACTATAATGCACAGAATGATTTATCGCTGCAGAATACAAATATTTGGATGCCATAGAACGTGTTTATTGCTTTGCGTAAAAATAGCATGTAAATTTTTGGAAATAAAGCGTTTAAAGTTTTAAAGTTCAATAATGTTTTAAAGTTCAAAATTTTTTCTACTAGCTTTTACATATTTAGGGTTTTTAACCAAATTTAATATAAGTTTCATAAGAATTAGCAAAATATAGTAAAATTATATTGTACAAGGGAAACAAAAATAAGATTGCCTAGGGTAATAATGCCACGTGATGGTTCTATTAACTTTCATGACTCAGTTTTCGATTTTTTTCAAACAAATATAAGATCTGATTCAGCAACTTATAAATTATCTGTAAAAGAAAGAATATTTTAACATATATGTATTTTTAAAATATAATGGCGTGATATCTTGACCTATACTTTTTGGCGTTATTATCTAAATTTCCTGGTAATAGTAACGTGCAAAAAAAAACTATATTGTAAGATGTAATAATGTCTTGAAAAATTGTCTAATTCTAAAGATACAAATTCTACAGCCCTAAAATGCGAAAATTTTTCTTACTTACCATTGATTGAATGTCACGATGAAGTAACAATCATTTTATATTTTATTCTACTGATATGAAAAATCAGCAGCACTTAGGCCATAGAAATTTCTCTGTATAATTTATAGTTTTCAGCAATGATATTGTTTTTTTTTTTTTTTTTTTTTTTTTTTTTTTTTTTTTTTGAGCAATGAAAAAAAAAAAAATTCCTCCTCGGATGCAATTCAAGCTTTGAAAAGAATCAATGGGAATAATAACGCCAAAAAATTGAGTTATTACCACGATACATTTATTGTGCAATACATTTAAAACTACAAACTACCTAGCAAATGTATCCAAAATATTCCACAAGATTTTGAAAGTGCATAATATACACTATTGGGATTTATAATGAATTAAATAGCTGAGAATTTATTTGCATAATAAATATAAAAAAGTACCTTATAATATCCTCTGGTTTTTATTCGACGTCTTGCGTACTCATGCTGTACCCTTTCTGGTATCAGACTGTTGTTTTTGGAATCACTGATTTCTTGAAAACTGTTTTAAGACTTGCTTGATGATTATATAGCTTTTAATGAAGAGTTATTCACGCAAATAAAGATGATTAGTTGGGGTTTGAGAGAGATTTTATAGAATAACAATAGAATTGAGATTTTTTTAAACATCCTTTAGAATCAAAACATTTTGTTCTCACTCATCCTGCAGTCAGCAGCAATATAGTAGGATAAAAATACAATAAATCTAAAAAGATGAATTACAGATTATTAAGTGCTAATATATAAACATATTAGGAATTTAAAAATACAGATGAGTTAGAAATAGCAATAATAATAATTAATTAAAGTCAGTAATAGTCTCGTTTTGTCAGGATAAAATGTTTAGTGCTGCCATCTCGTATCTTTTTTCTGTACTAATAACTAGTGTCATTTTTCAAGACATAACATGCACGATAAATTTATGTAATAAACAAAGCATTTTCTAATAAATATATAGTTTCCAAATCACAGAACTTACCATTTGTATTTTGGATAGCGCGTTGATTCTTACTTATTTCTTTCAGCGCTTAGGCCTAAAATGGAATATATTAACTTTTACTGGTTATTTGTGATTAAGATGTGTTAGAGCCCTTCTGCGTAGAACCCATGAATTCCGTGATTCTTTCATAATAACGCGTAATTTTACCATTTGACATTATTACTCACCCTGGCGTTACTATTCCTGTACACTCTATATTAATTTTTTATTGAAATATCATAAGATGCATGAATTAATGTTTATGGACTTTTGGATAAGATTAATGTTTTTACGTAATTTATCAGATCGTCTATGATTAAAAAAAATATCCAGTCAAACTTTGTAAATAAAAAAAATAGAAAAACCTTGGCTTTAAATGATGATTATTAAAAGCGATTATTAATGTGATGCTTACGTTTTTAATGTTTTCTAATGTTTACGCTTTTAAACAACTACAAGATTTTAACTGTAAATCTAATAAATAAATAAATTTTGAGTGTATATAGGAAAATATATTAAGACATTTACTATTTCAATATATTACTATAGAAATAGAAACATATTCAAATAAGAACAGTTTTTAATCATGAACATAATTGACTGAAAGAACTGAAGCATCTTTGTTTAAAACTTTCCATTCCTTTGATAATTAAGTCTTTAATTAACAAATGTTCCAGAAAAATAGTTCTTCTGAAACATTCAAAACTGTATACTGCTGCACTTTTAAGGTAACTTTGAAATGCTTCATATGGGAAATAAATAATCCTTTAATTAAAATATTTATAAAAGAACCTGTTTAAAGTCCTTAATGTCCGCATGCACTCGCTCTATGTTAAAATTTCTTTGTTGCTCTCTACTAGTAGTATAAAGGGAGTAATTAAGTAACGTTACGTACAGCTCTTTTGTGATATTGCTATTTGCGTAAAATGTTTTGTTTCTCTTTGAAAAGATTTAGTCTTTAAATTCGTAACTACGTCTGTTATAGTCATCTATAAACAATTGTTGCTACGGCCAAATATTTCATTTTGATAATTCTCACCATTATTAATGTACTAGCAACACACTTATTGTAGCTTTGATTAAAAATTAAAAACAATATTGTATATTGGTTGTGTGTTAACAATTACCCATAAAATTTATCATAACTAGATTCATATCCATTCTTCATAAACAGGAAAATGTGCGTTTTTAAATAAATTTTAAATTATGTAATATGTGCATTCGATTATTTTGTAAACAGATGAAGTATCATAAATTCAGCATGCGTTAGACTATGGATACATTCTTACAACATGCAGCGTTGAAATACATATTAGAGTTGCACTATATATACTATGGTTTGATACACTGCTCAAAACAATTAAAGGATATATGAAGTTTTCAATAAAATAAAGATAAAAACGAATTTTTTTTGCCGAAAATAGAAGAAGAGAATCACAAATGCAAATTTTTCTGGTTTTCAAACTGTGGAGTATGCAAATTTTGAGTTCGACGTCAAAAACGTTGCTTCAGCGGCAGCGAATGAATTTTGACTTTCAACTGGATAAAAGAGAATGAAGACAAGGATGATCGGCATTCAGTGATTGCTTTGTTTCGATGAGTACGAAGTCTCAGCGAAGTCATTTGACAGATTCAGAACCTTGGAGAATTGTTGGTAGGTTAGAAGGGGGCCAAACTCAAGCCGAAGTAGCGCAAGCCATTGGAGTGTCACAAAGTGTCATTTCCAGGATCTGGAACCGTTTTTTTGGAGAGTGGATGTGCAGGCCGAAGACCAGGGCAAGGTCGTAGACGGGCAAGAACGCCCAATGAAAATCGGTATTTAGCGTTAACAGCTCGGAGACACCGAAACATGAACGCTACTCTTCTCCAACAACACCTTCGCTCGGCTGCAGGCACCACGATTTCAACTCAGACTGTCTCAAACCAGCTTCATGCTATAGGTCTGTATGCTCGCCGACCGATGGTATGTGTTAGATTAACATCAAGGCATCGTCGCGACCGCAGGGAGTGGACAACCGAGCATGTCATCTGGAGGAGAAATGAATGGAGCAATATTCTGTTTTCTGACGAGTCCCGTTTTTCTGTGCATCCGGATAATAGGCGTATTTTCATCTGGAGAGACCGTGGCAGTAGGAATAATCCTGCGTTCGTGCACTAAAGTGTCAGATTTGGCGGTGGAGGAGTGTTGGTGTATGGTTGCATCTCCATTGACGGGCGCACTGACCTCTACATCATTCGAGATGGAGCTCTGACTGGTCGCCGATATAGGGATGAGATCTTCAGACCTATTGTCGTCCCTTACGCTGCAGCAATCGGAGATAACTTCATTTTAATGGACGATAACTGCAGGCCACATCGTGCAAACTTGGCGGAGGATTTCCTTTTCGAGGAAGGAATCGTTCGAATGGAATGGCCAGCGTGTTCTCCAGACATGAATCCAATCGAGCACGTTTAAGACGCTTTAGGAAGACGAGTTTCTGGCCGCCAACAACCCCCACAAACTCTCCAAGAACTGGAAAGAGCTCTTCTGGAAGAGTGGGGCAGAATACCCCAACTCGTCATTAATAGTCTCATTGAGTCCATGCCTCAAAGGTGTTCAACGTTGCTGGCCGCCCGTGGAAACCATACCCCCTACTGAAAATGATTTTCTTTGAAGAAAACACCTTTTCTTTTTCTTTTTTTCTCATATGCACAAATTGTGTTTTTTCCTTTTGTACAGAAATGCGCAATAAAATGCATTTTTTTCTGCCAAACATGTGTAATTTATTCTCATATAACCTACTATGTCTGTCGATCATGTGTCAATCAGCTAAAAAGTATCCCAGATACAAAATCCACCTAAAACTGCAATATCCTTTAATTCTTTTGAGCAGTGTATTAAAAAAAAAGGAGGCATTTATTTAAAAAAAAAAAAAAAAAAAAAAAACAAAGTATACGATTTAATCTTATCAATATTTTGAATCAAGAGTTTAATTTTATAGGATCGTATAGTGAAAAATTTAATAAAAGGGAAAGTATCTGCATTATACTTTTTAATAAGAAAGAATAATTGATAATTAATAAGTTATTTTTAATTATTAAAGGATAAATCAAAATTAATTAGAATTCATATGCATACTCATGGACTAAAGAAGGACATACATAAAATAATGAAACATATATATTATTGAAATCATTGTAAAATTATTAATTAAACATATAAATGAAAGGCACTCAAAATAAAATTATATATATATTCACAAAATTTGCTGCAGCAAAATTAGAAGGATTATCTAGATTAATTACGAAAATTTGTTGGGCACATCATTGTGAAAAAGCACTTGGGGTATTTGTGCCTATATATTTTCAGGCCTCATTAGTATATTTCACGTTAGACCTAAAAAGCATGTGCTATTGGAGTGTAGCAGAAAATTTAATTCTTAATTGATCCTTGTATTTTACCAATCAATTTGGCCGATTAAAAGCTTAAGAACTTCTACGTATCACTATTATTGAAGTAACACTTATACTTCTTTGATCATATTTCCACCTGCATGTTACTAGTGCAATTATGGCCTTTATCACAATCTTTCTGTAATTTCACTTTCTTTTAAAGAAAATTAGAAAACACACGAATTATGAAGAAACCGTCCGTTCATCACTAAACTTGGTCTTCTTTGATTCCAGTTTAAAATACAGATCTATGCGCCTTCGATCCTTTTATCATTAAATACATCGGAATTGAAGCGAAGAGGAACTCTTTCACAAGTCTGGTGATTCATGAACTTTCTTCGGCATCTTTTAGCTTGTAGAAATCAAATTGGTAGTAGAACATTGATGCAAAAGATCAGCATTTACTAAATAAAACTAACTAAAAAAATACATATATAAATACATGACTAGCCCACGCTACAGAAAAGGCTTTTTTACGACCTAATCTGCAGCACGCATTCTTGCCGATCCCACCGAAGTTAGCATAGGGAAGAAAATACGGGCTCCTGATTGGTTGAATAAATTAAAGCGGAATCGTTGTTGTTAGATAAATTGTTCTGAATGCGTTTGTACTTATTAGGAGTATGTATGAATATATCATGCTAAAATAATAATAATAATAAAAAGGAATGGCAATTAAAAAAAGTAATATAGAATAAAAGTACTTGTAAATATCGCATAATTGACGCCGTAGAAAAAAAATGTGATTATTGTTTGTAAATAAATTGTTAAGAATGTGGATGTACGTTTTAGGGGCATATATGTGCATATAATTTTATAATAATAAAAATAAATTATTATTGTTTTAAAATGATTATTATTTTTATCCAAATTATAATTATTTTAACTATTTTCATTATTTACTAAAAGTAATAGCGAACAATTGAGAAACATCAAGATTAATTCGTTAATTATAAATTCCTAGAAATATTTCTCTATCAATAAATATGTAAAATCAGAAGGAAATTCATCAGAATCTTCTCTCAAAAGAGTTTCAAACAAAAATTGATGATTAAATAAACGTAAACTTAAAAATCATCCAAAGCAAAATGCGATTTAAATTATTCAACCAATCAGAAGCCCGTATTCCTCTGCTAGCTTCGGTGGGATCAGCAAAAATGCCTGCATCGCGGCCTTCTCGAGTCACTTAGTTGCTTGCCGCCTTTTTAGCACTTTCCAACAAAGTTGAAAAGTGCTTATGTGTTCGGTTTGTCTGGCCATCTGTCCGCGCTCTAACTCCCGTAAATATACTGGGATTGCTATAAAATTTTTATACATTATTGAGGTTTACCCTAGCACGAACCTTATTGAAAATGAAGTATCTACCATGATCAGTTTATCTACAGAGAGAATCAAAAGTTTCCCATTACATTACAGCCTATGGGGAAAAATCGTTAATACATTCGGATTGCCATGAAATTTTAGGACGTTATTGACGTTTTCCCTAGCACGAACCCTATTGAAAATGAAGTTTCTACCATGATTAGATTATCTACAGGGGGAATCAAAAGTTTTCCATTACATTACGCCTCATTGGGAAAATCGTTTCAAAGGAATTTTAAAGATGTTAGACCCTGCCAAACATATTAAAATATGCATTCTATAAAATATAAGGTGAAAATGTGTCTATTATTCATTTACAGGGCCACACAAAAAAATTCCATTAGATAATGGTAAAAGGGGGAATTGTGTGACATATTTTAAATACAGTAAAACCCCGATAATTCGGATTAATTGGGACCAGACCCAATCCGGATTATCGAAAATCCGGATTATCCGGAGAATAAGAAAAAAAATGAAATAAAATAAAACATACGTACAGAAAATTACCTTTATGTTTAACTTATTGATTATTTAGAGACGGTAAAAATGTTTACTTTGTAATAAAAAAGTTTGTAATTTTTTGCTGTGCCAGTTTTCTCTACCTTATGTGAGCCGTACGGTCACGCATCCGCTTGAGCATAAGTAGTTCGTTGGGTGTAGTTTAAATAAGAGTTTAAATAAGAAAGCATAAGGTATTCTTCGGAAAAGATTTCAGAAAAAAGTTTTTTTTATTCAGAAAACGACGATGAAACAAGTTTATGCTATGGAAATTAACCAAATCGTTTTTCACTCGCTTGACCAAACCGATCCGGATTATCCGGAGATCCGGATTTACGGGGTCCGGATTTGCGGGGTTCTACTGTATGTTAAGCTGTTTCATGTATAATAAAATTGATATATGTCACTGACGCTTAATATAAATTATACGCTATTGTCTTGCATAATATGAAGTACACAGCATTTACAGGGCCATACAAAAGATTTCAAATAGTATATTCTTTCCGAAGTACCGTATATGTGTCCGATGAAAGCTGATGGAGGGATGAAATGCATTTTAATTATATGTGCGTTTATATTTCGCTAAATATATGCACATTATATGGTGTGTATAAATGTTATAGTTGATATACAGGGCTACCCAAAAGAGCTCACCAATGTTACTGAATATGAGCGTAAATTATTTAAACGTGGTTCTTAAATAAGCTATGCATTTTTACGCTGAGCTTCATTCAATTTACTGAGAAATGTTTGCAGAATATAGATAAAGGGATATACAGGGCCACGCAAAGAATTCGGTACATGGACGCCTATGAATGATAATTTATGGGAATATGATTTCAGTTGTTTTAAAACCGTTTTAGTTTACAATAAATTTTATCCTAATGCTGACGTGTAATAAAGGTACAATGTAAACTACAGGGCTGAACAAAAGTATTCAAGTAAGTTTCCATCTAATAGTATGAATTGCTGAAAAAGAAATTTCAAGCTACTGGGTATTTTCTTGCTAAACTAAATTTTCCCATTATATCAACTGACATATGAAATACAGGGTTGTTCAAAAGTACTGGATTACATATTTGGGTATATTTGACTATATACTATTATTTCCCTAAATAACAAAGTTTTGTTAAAGATTTCATTAAGTGTTGGAAAGTGCTTCATAATCTATGCTTAACGCATGATTTTTCTTACTTGTTTACCATTGATGCCAAAACGTTGGAAAGAACTAAGGGAGAAAAAGTGGTTTTCCTCCGTGGCTGCTTCTTGTCTCTCCCTTCGCACTCTGGATTGGAATTTTCTCCCTCTTGCGTATTGCGTACTGCCTGTGGGAGAAATGAAGTCTTGTTTACTTTTGAAAGGCGTTTGTTCTGCAGATTGATTTCGTGAGTTTTTTGATGTAAAAACCCTCATAACATGCATGGTCACAGTGACGTCACAATGACACCACTGCGAGTCACTTTGGTAACATTTCATCTGTGACCAAAATGCCACCACTCAGTGACGTCACATTGTGACTGAGATGTGACTTTCTTAAAAACTTTTAGAAAATTACAAATATTCTTCAAAACATGTTATTTACTTTAAAAAACATGTTTCTGGCAATTTAAATGTCATCGCTTTTGTCACAGTTCCGTCACAATATTAATGTCAAAGTAGTCACAATTGACACACTTTTCACAAATATATCACACCGTGACTTCACAAAGTGATCACAATGTGACGTCACAAACAAGCTCTAAAAAGGCCATAACGACTTCACATTTTAGTCACTGTGACTTCACATCGACGTCACGTGACGTCACATCGGCAATCGATGGTCACAAACTCACAATGTTACTTCACAACGACATCGCAGTGACGTCACCATGCCTTACGGTAAGGTGTACTGGCAGTTCACTGCTTATTTTGAGATTTTAGACACTTGTTTATTAATAAGTAGAGACTTTTTCTCTACAATATGGTATCACTAATTCTCGCATTTTAGAGCCAGTTGATGACAGAGTCGTCTCTTTTTGTATCCCATCCTCACTACCGTATAAATTAATACTTATTTAAAAGCTGTAAATTATAAGCCTCTTAATTTATACGGCTGCTGCTATGTTCGTAAAAGTTTGTCTAGGTACAGTTAAGTAGCGATGCTCAATCAAATGAAAGCATCTAAGGCGCCACTTGGAGGAACGTGCGGATTTAGCATTACTGTTTCATCAACGGAAAACGATAGTGGAAAAAAGTTATTCACAATGTTTAAGAGTCTAATCAATTCAGTACAAAAAGGCACCATGTTCACATTAATCTGAAAAATAAAACAGTTAAAACGGGAATTGATGTGTGTGTGTGTAAGAAAAAAAGCCAAGGATTTATAATAAATATGCTTTTGAGATGTTCAAACTTAAAAATGTCAGCTGTAATGCACATTTTCCCGAAAGATAATCCTTTCTCATTTCGTTCATGTTTCTTGATCAATATAATTAGAATATGTTACGCCCACAAAATTTATGTCACATAGATTTATATACAGACAGACTGACTGACAGACTCACAAACATTTTGTAAAAATATGTTTTTTTAAATCTCTGACCGTTAAAACGTGTGAATCGGTCAAAAACAGGAATTCGAAAAATTTCCCTAATTCAATAATTCTTTCCTGTGAAAATGGAAGAAAATAAATAATGCATATATTTATAATAGCATGCCTGTATTTGAGTTGTTTAAACTTAACAATATTAGCTGCAATTAAATGACGATTTGGAAGCACATATGTCCAAAAGATATATAGATTCTCCATAATTTTAAGTTTTGTGACCAATATAATTGGTATATGCTGGTATTTATTTTCACCTGGTACGAATCTGAATATTTCTTACATTTATTTTGTCTGTTGCTCTCTTTGTGACATGTGTTTATCTTGTGTTTTCAAATACAGATAATCTCGCAACTTCAGTATACATTTTCAAGAAAATGCATACCGTAAAACGAGGGGAATCGGAACACTTTTCAACTTTACTGTTAAAAAATAGCTACAACTAATTTTTTTAATTCTTTTATTTTTTACTAGAAACTTCGGTCTTGTTTTATTCTTTACTCTTGAAGCAAAAACGTAAATTTTTTTACTGTTTATATATATATATATATTATATTTTTAATGGTGTTCTGATTCACCCGCACATAGGGGTGAATTGGAACAAATGTTAAAATCTTCATTTATTCCGATTCAAACTTTAATATGGTTAGTAAAAATAGATAATAATGTTAAGGTAATGTTAACGTAGTTACTATCAAACTAGGCTTTTATTTTATATAAAAATAAAGGTATGAATTTTCAAAAATTAGAAACAACTTTAGATTCAAGGAAAATTAAAATTTATTCTACGAAATTGTATTCGAATTACAGAAAATGGAATTTAATACGAATATAGCTGTGTTCTATGTTATCCTTTACTAGTAGTCATTGGGTAAGTCAATGTAAAGAGTAAAACCAATCGCTGCATGTATTAAACCGATCTATCTTTACGGCCTCATCCCGATCTCTTAGTACTGTTTGTATCCCTCTCTTTTAAAAGTAGTTTTTCAATTTGAGATGTTTACATAATGCTGTGGTTGCCAGAGAATTATTCTGTGCAATTTTTCTTAGTAATTTGTCTTTTTTAAATCTTTCTATTCTGTGTTCTATGTCTGTGGGATTGAGGGTTGACTTTTTTGTTTAACTAAGTAATTTCTTGACACCTTTAAACTTTTCAGGTATTTGGAATTAAAAAATATATTGTTACAATACATATCGATACATATGTTTTTAGATTTTACATGAAACTATTACTGTACAGAAAAATTAACTACGAGAGTAAACGTGTTCCGATTCACCCTGTAAATTTTGAACCTCAGATTTTACAAGCAATTTTTCACTTTTTTCATTATATAGTTTAGAAATAAATATAATTTAATGCAACATATCGTTTACAAGTCTATGATTAGTTAAAAGTCCCTACTCATAGGTTTATATTACGAAAAATACTGCAGTTACATACAAAGTTTTGAAGACGTTGAATATATCAGGTTTTTGAGGATCCACTTGCAGTTTTTTTATGTACTCATTATGCTCAGTTTTTTATGTTTTTTTTTTATATTTTTATGTTCATTGTTGTTTTATGTAGATTTGATATAGATTCACATTCTATAAGTATAAGATGCCAATTTTTCTGTAATAAATAGTTTTATTGCAAAGTTGCAATGTGCTTTTAATTATTTTCCTCGTTCCCGCTTTTGTCCGACCAGGTCGGACAAAATCAGGACATTGCACACTTAAAAGAAAAGTGCTTTTATGATCTCAATTGCTACTGTTCACGACTGAAAGAATATTTTTTTTTCTTCGCAAGGAATCAATTTATCATTTTCATACAAAATTTGACTATTTTGTTCACATAGTGCACAATAATAAAAAGTCCTTCCGGCAATGCCGGGAGGAAGAGTTAGCTTTCATATACTTATATATTTATTTATTTATTTTAAAGTAAGTTACATTGTTCAAAAATACTAAGCTCAAATTAGTGGAAATAATCTTATAAAATTAGTGATTTTAAAAGATTGAATACTAGTTTTTGTCAAGACTGAATATTAATAGAAATTTTTAGAAACTAGTCATCTTTTATTCAAGCTGGTTTTATTTTAAGTGATTTAGAGAGTCACCAAATTCCACGATATCATAAAGTGTTTACCATTTTAAAGCAACATTGTGGATCGTTCAGATTAGACCGTTTCAAAATGTCAGCCATAAGCAAGATTCAAAGTGCTATAACTCAATCATTTTTTAAGATATAGACAAAATAAAAAGTGTTCTGGAATCGGTGTTTTAGGTTCTAACAAGTAAATGAAAAATATTTTTCAACTTTTAATTTTTTCGCATTTAATTTTAAATTTTAATTTTTTTAAAAAATTTAAAATGGCCACCATTTTGAAACAAAATGGCGGATGATGCTGGCCAACGAACTCGGTCGAGACATTTGTATGTACTATGTACATACCAAGTTTCATTGAAATCGGTTCATAAATACGCGTGTTATCACGTGACAAAATCAGATCGTTTCAAATGTCAGCCATAAGAAAAATGCAAAGTGCTATAACTCAATCATTTTTTAAGATATAGACAAAATAAAAAGTGTTCTGGAATCTTTGTTTTATGTTCTAACACGTAAAAGAAAAATATTTTTCAACTTTTAATTTTTTCGCATTTAATTTTAAATTTTAAATTTTTAAAAATTTTTAAATGGCCGCCATTTTGAAACAAAATGGCGGATGATGCTGGCCAACGAACTCAGTCGAGACAATTGTATGTACTATGTAAATACCAAGTTTCATTCAAATTGGCTCATAAATACGTTAGTTATCGCATGACGAAAATCAGATATATATATATATGTATGTCAACATTTGAACGGAGGGTGGTTTTGGGGTCTGGGGGTCATGATCGGTGAAAATATACCAAAATTTTCCGGAAGTGCTTTCCTCCGGACGGCTGCAATAGGTAGCTTTTTATATACTTTTTGTAATCAAAGCTACCTAAAAGAAAATCATAAGGGTCCCGGATTTATCCGACTTTCCCCTACTTTAAATTTAATGTCATCAATGCTTTCTACTTAATGTTTATCATTAATGATTTTTAAAAATTATTTCAAAAAATTATATGTTTACATCTAATTATGTAATTTTTAATAAATACTCATGGTAGGATGTTAAATGTGCAAAGTGAGATTGCAAATGAACTGACGCTGAGTATCTTGATCTATACAATTACTAGTAGTAAAAAAGATAATGTAATTATAACATGTTGAATAGTTTCCCACTATGAAATGCTTAATTTATAATTTAGTTTTATTGGTGTAACCTAGATAATACTTTTCTAAAATTATATTTTTCTTAAATACGGAATTTATTATCACAAATTGACGGAATTAATTTTTTTTTTATATATAACCTCAATACTTAACAATGCACTTTTGAAGAATATTTTGGAATGAACATCATTTATGCAATACATAAGATGTAAATGTTAAAAATGCATTCATTTTCTCTATGGTACAAGTAAAAACACTTTTATACGCACTTAACCTTCCTGAATGAGACTAATCTACCCATAACTAGAATTTGTTTTATACGATTCGAACCAGAACTTTATTCATGAAGAAATTTAAATTACAGATTCAGAACAATGCAAACAATGTAAGCATGGCGATGGACCTCCTAGTTGAAAGAACAACTTTATATCCAGGTTAACAATGTAAGCCGTGTTGCATGGGCTTAGGGAGCCATAAGAAAAATAAAAAATAATGTTTAGTTGCGGCAAGCCACAATAAAGATAAATTTATTAGCTAACATAGAATAACAGATCGAGTACAAAAATTAAATTAAAGAAAAAGAAAAATAATAAAAAAATAAACTTAAAATGTTCGTAATGTTCGAGAAGCAAAGGACGAAAGAGCTACCGAAGGGACGCCCCAACTAGAAAAAAAAAAGACTCTTTTCAGAGACCATACATTTTTAAAATAACAAAAAATTGTAAAGTTAGTTAACACTAACAGACTAACAATTTTTTTGTTTTTGAAAATACTTAAAATTTGGACAGAAACAAACACAGAGAGAAAAGTATATATGAGGATTGAGGGAAACTCAATCATCCTCTTCCAATAATATAGTGTATTATTCCTATTAATGGGGTTAGAAACCTCATAATCTGAAAGCTCCGCAACAATTTCATTGGGTAAGTTATACAAAGATTTATAAAAGTTTTTAGATAGCTGATTAATTCGTTTTTTAAGAGAGGTGGTTTTTAGGTCTCTACGAATAGTAGAGTTTCTTAAATACCTAAAGCCATTGCGTATATAACGTAGGTTTTTATTATGTATACCATAAAGACTTTTCATATTTGAGTTGCAAGCTAATCCCCAGATAGGGCAGGCGTATGTTAGTACTGATCTAATGCAAGCATTATAAAGGACTATTTTATTGTGAATAGATAAAGTTTTACTTTAAAGGAGAGGTGAGAGAGCTTTAGAAATGCCGGCGACTTTTCCCGGGATTTCAATAAAATGCTGCTTCCAAGTTAAACGTCGACAGAGGATGACACCTAAATATTTAGTGAAGTCAGCCCAGGGGATAGTAGTGTTGTTAATAGTTAGTTGATTAGGATAGTCTCTTTTTCAAGAGCAATAAACAGCAGCAGTTTTAGTTTCGTTACACGCCACTTACAAGGGCACCACCAAACATGGTGCACACAGATTTTGATGATTTCTAAGTATGTTGTAGGGGTTATACCACTAATTATTCAGCTGAAAGGATTCTTTCAAATGGGCCTTGGTTTTTGAGAAATTGGGGGGACAAAGTTCAGCATATATTTCAAATACTTATTAGTACGAGCGCCGCATGTGAATCTGGCGTCGTGGTATCGCATGATCCTGAGAGTCGAAAGGTTGCGGGTTCGAATCAGTCATCAGCTTTTATTTATTTATTTTTGTATTTTTACACGTTACAAATTTTAAGTATTTATATTACAAAATTGCTACAGCTTTTGATATTTTCTTAATAAATTACATTTACATTTTTTAATTTTTTCATGAAAATTTATTTTTTTTCTGCAATTTTTAAACGAATTGCTATTGACAAAACTACAAAACTAGTTTACGCCTAGAACTTTTTTTTATTAATTATTATTCGCGTTTTTTATTTTAAGCACAATCCTGAAATAATGATTTTTTTTCCCATCGCTTTTTTATTTTATAGCATTCTAAATGAAAACTTGCCTTTTTTGTATATGTATAAATAATACAAAATAATTTTCGGGTGCAATTTTTTAAATGTCTTTAGGATTAGATTATTCAAGTAATGCGTATCTTCAAAAAAATAATAAAATATTAATGCAGTAATGTTAAAATGCAAGTTGTTACCAGTTATCCAAGTTTTCAATTTTCCAATTTTCTGTAAATGCATTTATCTCCAAAGTTCAACATGAACATAAGTTATCGTTTGCACAAATAAGAAATGACATATTACATCTATTTTTATAACAAATCAAAACACTCTTTCCGTAATTCAACTGCAGTACGAAAATCGTCTGTTTAATGAGATAAAATTTATAATACATATAAAAATACTTTTTTTAATCGTCTGCTTTCCTCCGTAATTATCAGAATAAATGAAGATTTCTTTTTATTGGTCTTATTTTTCCACTTTTACAAATGATAATTCAACTTTTTTTTTTTTTTTTTTTTTTTTTTTTTTTTTTTTTTTTTTTACTTTTAAATATTTTTAAACATATTTATCACGAATTAAGTATTTTAGTAACATAAATTATATTAAATGCAGTATTAAATTATCTAAAAATCCAAGCACAATATTGTGTAATACACATTTGAAAAGAAAAAAAGTGACTGATTAATCTAAAATTATTAATATTTAAAGTAGTGGAGATTTTAAAATATTGAAATTTTCTTATACTTTTTCAAAATTTTAATTAAATACAAATTTTTATTTATTTATTTGTTGCAAAATGTACTTTTAGTTGAAACCTGAAGTGCAGTCAGTTCACCATATTTTGAAAAAATAATAATAAAAAAATGTTGACAAAGTAAACTGTCCTCTTCAGAAAATATCAAAAGATTCAAAGCTGTAGAATTTTCAATTCTGCTTATAATTTGCGAAATGTAAAAAAACATAAAAATAAGTAAAAGGCCGAGGACTGATTCGAACCCGCAACCTTCCGACTTACAGGCTCGTACGTTACCACGACGCCACGAATTCACACGCGGCGATCGTACTAATAAGTATTTGAAATATACGCTGAACTTTGACCCCCCAATTTCTCAAAAACTAAGGCTCATTTGAAAGAATCCTTTCAGCTGAATAATTAGTGGTATGACCCCTACAACATACTTTGAAATCATCAAAATCTGTGTGCACCATGTTTGGTGGTGCCCTTGTTAGTACACCAGGCAATGAATTCATCGATGTGTTTCTGAAGGATTTTGTATAGTGTGAATTGATAGTGTGCAGAGGCATACATTGCCGTTTCGTCTGCATACAGGGCAAGATAAGTCCTCAGTGTTCTGGGTATATCGTTGAAAAAAATGTTAAATAATATAGGGCCGAGAACAGAGCCTTGAAGAATTCCCGAGAGAATTCTGTGGAGTGTAGAAAAAAATTTACTGACGCGGACACAAAAAGTGCGGTCGCTAAAGTACGAATGTATGAGATGTATGAGTCTGGCATTACCGTAATTTCGGGTGTATAAGCCGCGGCTTAAACAATTCTTTTTCGACCCAGAATTTTTTTTAAAATAAAAGTTACTACTTAGATCGCCGTAAATATTTGTGTTTAATCATTAAATAAGATTTCTGAGTCCAAAAAGAATTGTTTGAGCCGCGGCTTATACACCTGAAAATACGGTAATTCCAAGCTTAGTTAATTTGTAGATAAGGCCATAATGCCAAACTTTGTCAAATGCCTTAGCGACATCAAGAAAAACAGCAGCAGCTGGAATCTTCCTGTTGAGGTTTTCGCTAAGGAATTCCACAAAACGAAGTTGTTGGTGTGTAGTTGAGTGCTTTGCCCTGAAACCAAATTGTTCAGGGATTAGTATATTATGTTCATCGAGAATTTCACTGAGCTGTGACCTTATGACGCGCTCAACTACTTTACTTAAAGAAGGTAACAAAGAGATTAGTCTGTAGTTAGAAGGATCTTGCAGGTTAGTTTGAGGTTTAGGAATTGCAGAAATTATAGAGGTTTTCCAAGGATTAGGAAAATAGTGGAACTTAAGGATTGCGTTAGTGAGAGAAGTTAGATAATTAATACAATTAAAAGGAAGATTTTTTAAAGCATAATTATAGATGTTATCAATACCAGGAGCTTTCCTGTTCTTAAGGTTTTTAATAATATTAAAGATAACAATGGGCTGAACCTCCGGGTGGGGATCCTGGGGAGGCGTGGACAGAAAATTATTAACAGTATCATGAACATCAAAATAATGATCAGGGTTGGCTAAATAGGGGTTGGGGGAGAACTGCTCGGCATATGACCTAGCAAGAATTTCAGCTTTGTCGCTATCAGTATATGCCGTACTATTAAAGGCAATTAAGGGGGGAATGGCAGAATAATTATTATTCAATGTTTTCTTAATTTTCCAAAGAGAATTATCTGCAGGAGATAAGGAACTAAGGAAGTTGTTCCAACTTTTTTGTTTTTCTTTATAGATAAGATTTTTTATTTTATTGTTAAGGCGATTAATTAAGGGTTTTAAAGAAGGATCCCTAGATTTTTGATAAAGTCGCCGGATGTTATTACGCTGCTTACAAATTTTATGAATGTAATTAGGAAGAGTAAAGGAACTATTATGGTTAGCATAAGGATAAGTAGCTTGCTTTTGAGCATCTAAAATTAAATTTTGAAAGTTAGTAACTGCGTTATCAATCACATTATTACTGGTTATTTCAGGAGAAGAAAAGTCGGAATTAAGAAGAATATTACGAAATTTTTTCCAATCCACAGCCACTGATGGGGGGAGAGGGAGGGTCAACAAGGTCAATTTTAAAGCAAACAGGGAGATGGTCAGAACTAATGTCATGAATGACAGTAGTAGTGACAGGGAAAGTTAAGTTCTTGGAGATAGCAAAATCGATGACAGAGGGATGGGAGTTACCATACCTACACTGTAAAAAAAATTTGGAAAGTTACAAAAAATTTTCTAGTAGAATTG
The DNA here is from genome assembly GCA_964019185.1 of Maratus speculifer. Taxonomy (NCBI): domain Eukaryota; kingdom Metazoa; phylum Arthropoda; class Arachnida; order Araneae; family Salticidae; genus Maratus; species Maratus speculifer. The sequence continues at coordinate 7,548,941 of OZ025297.1, read as the reverse complement.
TATTCCAAGAACTTTTTATGTAACGGCAACAATAAAAATTCATGTAACAGATACAGATTTGCACTTTGAATCAAACAAATTTTAAGGTTACTAAGAATTTTTTTGGGAAATCGTATTCCAAGAACTGTTTAAGTGACGATAACGAGCATTATAGATAAAATTTTAGTAAAGTTACCAAAATTTTAGTAAATTCTTTCGTAAAGTTACAGATGGTTTTAGTTTTGCTTACAAGTTTTGTAGATTGACATCATTTTCTTGTACAGTGTACACATAAAATTTTAGTAAGCATAAGAGATTTCGGTTAATTTAGATTACTAAGGTTACAGATTTTTTTTACAGTGTAATGTGTGTTGATGTGTTGGGTGCATGTAAGCTTAAGTGTGTGACCATGCTGTGTTATGATTTGCCTCTGCTAGTGGTTGAGTGACAGTTCCAACGCAGGTTTTGAGAATTATAATCACGAGCGATGAAACTGTGCGTGTTTTGTGAAAAAAGCTGTGTGAGATCATTGACAGGGAAAAAATGAGAGTGTTTAACGTATAAAGATACAAAATTAATATTAATGTGAGGTAATTGTACAACAATTCCCGTGTTGTCAAGATCAGAAAAAAGTTGTGTTTTGTACTGGGTAGTGTGGAATGCGATGTTTAATGTAAATGGCAGCCCCACCCTGGTTTGAACCAGGGCGGCGGGTATGGTAAAGGATATAACCAGAGATTTTAATGTTAACATAGGAATTATGAACTTCTTGAAAAAGTATTATATCAATATTAGGATTTCTGTTAATAAAATCACGTAGTTCATTAATTTTATTGTTAATAGAATCACAGTTCCAGGTTAAAACTTTGAGAGAATTTAGGTGATACTTAGACATGATCAGGCAATGAAATATCATTAGCAAGTTTATCAAATTCAGAAACAATGGTTAGTACTTTTTCTATGGGATTAGGAATGTTTTTGGTTTTTTTCAGAGATATTTTTTATGCATTTTAAAAATTTAGTTATTTGCAGAAGTTCTTTGAAGTCCTGGAAAGATTTGAAAATTTACTGCAAATCTTTAGAATAATCATGAGGGGGTTCAACAGTGGGCTGTGGAGTTTGTTTATCTGAGGTACTGTTGGAAGGGTTATCAAAAGCTTTATTAGTAAAATCACCCTCTGGGGGAGTAGCTTTATCATCAACAGATTGAACAGTCTTAGTTTTATCCGGAGTATTCGACTTTTTTCCGGGTATAGTTAAAATCCTTTAGAATTTCAGAAAGAATTTGGATATGGTTACTAACTAGTTTTGCACTATTTTTATTCATATTTTTACTGGGATTTTTTTTTATTAGTGTTCTCCAAACGATAGGGATTTTTAATACATCCACGGAAAGTGCTTGGTGCTGATCCCCGCTATTTGCGCACTGTATGGGCACGCAGTGCTAAGAAGTTCCTCCCCGCACCTACAACACCTGGGTGTGAAATTACACACCTCAGATGCGTGGCCGTAGCCCTGGCACTGGTAACGCTGTTTTACCCTTTGTTTCCAGCGAAAAGCTTCAATGGTAACATATATATAAAAGATTTCCTTGATTTTATATATCTCCTCAAAATTCTTAGTTGGAAGAACGTTAACAGCGTAGATAGGCATAGGCTGACCGGTTTTTCTGTTTTTTAACATTGATGCACGAGTTGCAGTAAACCCGTGATCCCTCAAGCTATCTACGATAATCTTATTGTCAGAGAAGCATGGCAGCCTTCTTATACAGACCTTTTTTTATCTTTGCTCTTTTGGGTGTAACGTAGTATATTTTTTTGTATTTTCGTCAAGCCATTTTTGCATGGCCCGAAAATCCTTATCCGTTTTACAATGAATCATTAAGCGCTCACTCTTAAGGGCAATTTTTGGTTTTCTTTATTTACCTCCGCTGTTTTTTTGGTCAAATCGGACCATTTTTCATTTAATTCTATGAAAAACGGGTTAAGTTTAGTATTGGAGCTACCAGATTCGGGGGTGTCAGAATTGGCATCGTTATTTAGCTCAGATTCCTCCATAGTTTCAAGGGAAACTTCAGTTGAGAGGTTAGAATACTTATTACTTAGTGGTACGTTTGAGCTTCCCTCTTCAAGCGAACGTTTAACACCTTTATTTTTAGTTAGAGAATAATCATTTAAGTTAAAATCTTTTAGAATTTTACTGGAACTTTTATGGTATTTTGAGAAACAAAAAACACTAAAGTATGCGGACTCATTAAGTTTAGTGTAAGTTAAAGGCTCCCCAAGAATTGAATAAGCCTCATGGCAAACACGACTTGCCTCTTCCTGCTCTGGTGCAAAATTAGGAAAATCTGGCTTGCTTCTACATGTCAAGATGTATTCATCTATATATCCAAAGAAATCTATCATCACTTGGGAAACTTTCTCGTCATAAGATGCAGAAAGTTCCTTGAATGTAGCACAGAAGTTAGGAACCATAGTCCCGTGGATAATTCTACCAACAAACACATCAATACTAGCCGCCATTTTCAGAAAAGAAACCACTCAATCTATATTATAAAGGCCAAACGTATCTGTGCGTAACGCATACGTCATTTTGCGAATGGCAACACTTTCCCATGCAATTTCGGTTTTGCAATTTTTGTTACTGAAATTGTTATACATCTAAACATCGCATATTCTAAATTTATTACCTCGGCGTATAGAGAAAAAAATTTACTTTTAAATGCAATTTGTTTGAAAGCTGTATCTCAATTTATTTTTGAGATATTAATTTTTTTATAGTTTTTGTGCGAATTTTGTAATCGTGGCAACAGAAATGAGACATTTTCTCTTAAAACTGAAAAAAAAGTAATTAAAATTTCGTATGTAAATTTTGAGAAGATGAAAATGATGACGGGTTTAGATTTAAATTTTATGATGGTGTCAATTTGATTTTTCTTTAATCATTTTTACCAAGCATAAGAGACACAATTGATAACTTTATCATAATAACTTATCTTTATCATGTTTCACTTATTACATATTCGATTGAAGTTCAATTTTAATAATTTGGACAATTGACTTTTATAGAAATGGCATTTTGTTAATTTTAGCTTAAAATAATATCTCTTTTAGAGTTAAACTGACCAATATAATATATATTTTTTACTGTAGCTAATTTTGTACGTTGTTATAAATCAATGAAACAGTTCCTTCTAAAATATTTTTTTTCGTCGAAGTTCGACGGGTTTCACCTCGTTAATATAAAAGAACTTCGTCGCACGATAAAACATTATTCATAACGAACTATGATCCACCGCGCAACAAAAACATTAGAGTAGCAAGAAAAGCTGGAGCGTGGAGAAAAGACGTCTTTATACAACGAGAATCCACCTCCCTGAACAGATTCAGAGAAATAAGTCAATTAAATATATTAAAATGTTCTAAATAACAATTCTGGTGTGAAATGCTTTTTTCAAGATTGAGAAAAATTTGAACAGAGTAGGAAGGTTAAACTTAAAAAATGAATCTAAACACATTGTCGACATCATTAATTTCTGTTTTTTTTCTTTCTTTTTTTTTCTTTTTTCTTTTTTTTTTTTTTTTTGCATGTATCTTACATTAAAAACCCTTTTTGATATTATCCACAATTCTTTAATTAGGCATTTATGTGTATGCTTAATAGAGATTTTTTTTGTTGCATTTAAACAGACACAATATAAAAATTGTACTTTGAGTTACAGAAAAGGAGCATAAAAATGTAAATACAATTTTATTTCACATTTTTATAAAATAAAGAGAAAAATCTTCAGAATATGATATTTTTTTTTCAAGCAAACATTTTTTTTTTCATGATCGGAAAAGCATTCACATTTTTTAAACGGTGCAACGAAAAGCGATTCCAATATCTTTTAGGATTCTATGGTGAAAAACACTCTTACATTTAATAAAACTTGAAAGTTTGAACTCAGCTATATAAAATTGCTTTTCAATGTCTTCCGGTACGCTTTTTTTTACGAAATAAATTCATTCAAAAAGACTTTTTTTAAAGAGCTTCTTTAATAAAATAATTTAATGGATAAATTATAATTCAAAAACTTAAGTAAAATTCGGAATAATTCCTTTTTGATGCATTTAGAATATATTAAAATTATTTTTGAAGTTTGTAATATCTCTCTCATTATTTTAGTTCTTAAGGATGCTCAGGGGTTGAAAACTTTTTTAAAAAATCGATTTTTTATGAACTAATTTGATTATTTAATTAATTCTTAACTCAATGCAAAAAACCGCATAAAAATATTTCTATTTTTAATGGCATATAAACATTTATGTATCAACACTTTCGTAGCCGCGCCCTTAAAATTTCAACTTTAAGTAAGTAATTTCAACTTTAACTAAAATTTCAACTTCTCAAGACTTGATTTTTGATGACTAACACCAAGATTTTTTAAAAAAAAAACTATTTGTTGGAATGGCTTAATTCTTTTTGCATGCATATAACATCATTATCTATAGAATTAATTAATATATTTTAGATAGTTTATTAGATAGTTTAATATTTTGAGTATTTTTAATGAAAAAAAGGTTGTATTTTTAGGAGGTTTTAAAATTTTCAAATTTGAGAGATTTTTTAATGATGTTTTTTTTAAGTGATAGTTATATTCTTAATTCATTCTATAGATAATAATGTTATATGCATAAAAAAAAAAAAAAAAAAAAAAAAAAAAAATTAAGCCATTCCATCAAATAGTTTTTTTTTTTTAAATCTTCGTGCTAGTCGTCAAAGATGAAATTTTGAGAAAACGCGACTTAAAGTTGAAATTATATGGTTGCGGCTATGAAAGTGTTGATACATAAATACTTATAACTCCTTTAAAAATGCATATATTTTTATGCGGTTTTTTAAATTGAGTTGAGAATTAATTGAATAATCAAACTAAATCATAAAAAATCAATTTTTTGAAAAGTTTTCAACCCTGAGCCCCCTTAAATACGGGTTTTTCAAATGAATACTTGATGTAATCTTTGCGAAATGCATACTATTATTGGTATGGTTTTGTCATTATCATTAGATTAAATATAAAAATTTTTACATTATTGAAAACTTTAGTTTAGTAATAAAATTTAATGAGTTCTACGTAAAGAAGTACACAAACTGTCATTAACTATATGTGCTTTTAGTCAAGTTATGTGCCAGCTAAACAGAGTTTATGCTGTTAGATTATCAAATATCTTGTCACTCATTTGTATCGAGTCTGCAAAATATTAAGAATTACGAGGGCATTTCGAAAAGTAAAGATACAATGGCTCGCATTCCTTAAGAAAACTTTTATTTAGAAAATTTAAGTTACATCTTATTAACTGGATTATTTATTATTTTTCGACATAATCACCCCCGTTATCCAAACGTTTGTTAAGTCGGGGCACAAGCTTTTGTATCACACAGTCATAGAAGGTTTCCGCCTGTTGCCGGAACCACAATTTAACTTCATCGTTGATCTCATTATCGTCGTGGAATGATTTCCCTCCAAGATGTCACCTCAGGTAACGGAATAAATGGAAGTCGCTGGACGTAAGGTCCGGGCTGTATGGCGGATGGTCCAATACTTCCCATTTGAATTGTTTGAGTAGTTCTTGGGTTGCGAGCGTTGTTATGAAGCAAGCTGACTCCATTTGTCAGCATTCCCCTGCGTTTGTTTTGAATTGCCTTTCGAGGACGTTTCAAAGTTTCGCAATATGCAGCAAGTGAAGGAAACGTATGACGGAGCGCACTTCTTATTTGGCGGGATTCTGAATCAGCGGAACCATTTTAAACACGACCTACTCCAACGAGAATCAACGTTAAAATGCCGAACGACCGCGAGGCGAAAGCTAACGGTTCAAGGTTAACACCTGTGTTGTCAAATTTCTTGCCAAAACTTTTCTTTTCCTCCGGCGTACGTTGAATCTTTACTTTTCGAAATGCCCTCGTTAAATATAACTGTACAGATAGTGTCAAAAATTCTGTATAATCTTGTAGAGAGCTTCAATTTCACTCTTTTTATCAAATAAATGTGATTTTTAATGATTCTTTAAACGATTAGAACCATCACTTAATTTTTATTTATAATATGTTCATTAAATGAACTTTTTAGGAAAAGAAAAAAATGGTGCGCTTTGGACCTTCGATTTATTCTGTTAATCTGATCCAAAGTATCAGACCAGATCTGTTATCGTTGAGGTCATTTGGGTGAAACAGTCCGCCAGCATTCGTCCGGGATGGCTCAGTTGGAAGAGCATTGGCGATTTCAGCCAATACATCCTTGGTTCGTTCCATGGTCCGGACTTTTTTCACCCACTTGGAAAATTTGTTTCACTTTGTCACCATATTCCAACTAAATATCCGAATTTATGCTATTGAATACAGTTTCACCATTTTATTTATTGGCTTTTAAATGGCTGTAAAATTAAACCAACAATTTTATTTTTTATACAAATAAAGATATGTTTCAAGAAAAGGAAAAAAAACTGTTTTATGTGGGAATTGAAAACACATTTATTTTTTCTTTTTGTTTAACTAAAAGCTTACATGAAAAAATACAATAATTCAATCATGAAAGTAATGTGCGAGCATAAGTAAGCATTTGAATTCTGAAAAGATTTTAGGAAAGTAGAGGAAATAGGAGCTGTTCTTCATAGAGTAAAACAAAAGAAAGATACAAGAAGGATGAAAGTCAATAAAATATAATAATTACTTTTTTCTACATGTATCATACTAAAAATGAAATACTATATAATTTAAAACACTCTGAAATTTTTTTCTAAATTAACATTTAAAAAAACTCCCTTTTCTTTACGATATTATCGAACTGTGATCAAAAAGAAACTCGATATACCCTTAAAATAGCGAAACTTTAATTGCAATCTCTTTTGCAATGCTTGATTGACAATGAGTTAATTTTCCGTCTGTGGTTTTAATCATTGTGCTTAACTCTTTTCGTATTCCCCATAACTCGTTGTTATTTCATTCTAAGCAAAACACCCGGTAAGTATAACGGTTTAAATCCTTTCAAATTTCAAATTCTCTTTTGCTCACTTCCTTTATATAATTATTGTTTTGAATAGGTAAGAATGTGTTTTTTGGAATGTAATTCTTAATAGAAAATTTTCTTTATTTAAACACCGTATTTATGTAGAATTTCAGTAAAAATGTATGTCAAAAAGATATTTTCAATTTTTATCTTGTACGTTTACTTCTGCGATAGTCAGATCGATTTTTTTGGTCCAGCATTTTTGCCATATTGTGACAATCTAAACGATCTCTTATCGATGTAAGCGAAAGTGTATGACATCCAACTTAACTGAAATCAGTTAAGTGTAATAGAAATCTTTACTGTTTATGTGGGACAAATGTTTCATAAATAGGCCGATTAACTAAAAATCGAATTTTCTATTCAAATTTACTGGCGGAAGTTTAACCCGGTTGTAATAAGAAAGTGGTTATTCCAATTTTTTAAAATCCCTGCATTTTATGAAAACCTTTTTAGTTACTCAATTACAACTGGTAGATATATACTTTATGTCTCTTTCTCATTGTTCATAAATTTTTTTACACAATATGCTAAAAATGAAATGCTTTCTTGGTCATACATATCTTTGAAATATTTCTAGTTAAAAATAAATATTCATATGCCTATCTACTTTAGTATTTAGAATTTTAGAATTTTTTAATGATATTCTGCATGTAGTAACATATAAAATATAAATAAGAATTTTACCCCTAATGCTTGCATTCGTTAGTTTTAAATAAATGTTCATTAATATTAAATGATAACTTATAAAACATTTACACAAACTTAAGAAGGTTTTGAAGTTTCTTTCACATCCACCAAATATGTGTTAAGAATGCTAAAAAAATTAATTGACGTTCATCTATTTAAATCATTTTTCATGTTTCTATTAACAAATATTGAAGGTTATGCTTAGAAAGCTATAAGGCATCATTTCAATAACCTAATTACCATAATCAGTAACCTAATTATATGAACGAAAATATTGAAAGGGTCACTTTCTTTAAAGTTTTAAGTTCTTTGCATTCTATCATATGTTCTATTTATAAAGTTTCTGGGTTAATAGTTCTTAACAAACAATTTCAATTATAAGTAGCTGCACTTTTAAGATAAATCTGTAAAGCTTCCTACAGGGAGTTGAATAATCTTTTAATTAAATTCTTTACAAACGAATATTTTACTCCTTCAGTTCAAAGATACCTGCTGTGTACTCAAATTTCTTTGAGTTAGTTTACTATTAAACTTAAGAGACTAAATTAATATAATTATATCTAAACCTCTACTTAGATACTTCTGTTTGTATGCAAGATTGCTTTAGGTTACAATAAATATATTCTTAAAATTTTGGGATCTTAATGGTAAATACAACAGTAGGTCGTCGGTAACAGTAATACAACAGTAAAATATCGTTTTAACAAGAAATAATTTTAATTATTAGTAAATGTTTTATAATACACAATTACAATTAAAATATATTGAATATCGTCAAAAGCCTTTGTAAACGTAGCATATTTTTTACCAATTAAAGAAAAGCAAATCTTTTTCTTATTTCTCAAATCAAATTTTCCATCATGTTAATCAGCGAATGATAGCAAACAGTAATAATGTAGTAGTTAAAATTCAAATTAACTTCAAAAGTTGCGTTATTTAAATTAACAACAACAACAAAAAAACTTATGAATGCATTATTAAGTTTTACATTTAGAGCGATTTGGTATTTCGTAAAAAAAATGTGTACAAATTAAACTATTTCTAAGCTTGCTTTTTTAACACACACGTGCACACATACCTATGTTTATCTGTATTAATGATGTATTCCGTTTCTATTTTCTTAATATAACATATAAAAAATAAAATAAATATAACTAAACTTTTCAATCCATATTTATGAGTTCAATACATAATATCATACCGTACATCTAAATCTTTATGAAAAAAAAATATTCAATTTATCATTTAATGAGATATTTTTTATGCATGATAGAACTAGCGATAAGAAGCTATTTCATTAACCGTTAAGCATTTTCGTTTAACCAGTAGTGTAAAAAACTTTTATATTTTGGTAGGTCTCTGATAAAAACTTAATCTATATCCGTAATTACTTTTGCATGTATTTCTATCGTCAGCTGTTTAATTTTCTTTTTTTTTTCAATTTAACTTTTTTACTATTTTAATTATGGAACCTAACAAACTTTGTAAAATTTATATTTCAATTATATCTTCCATAAAGTAAATCATTCGATGTCAGTTTAATGATAGCCTTCAATATTTTTATTTTGTAACTAGCAGACTTTGCCCGCAACGCTGGTCAATTTCTCTAAAGGATCTTGAATCAAATAAAATACAACTAGTAAATAAAAATATATCTTAATTCCTAATCAAACATTCACAAGTGTTGTTTTATTCGTATAATCTTACTTTATTCTGTTCAAAGTCGATGTTGACAATATGGTAGACAAAATAGTTCTAAAATGTCTGAAATACCCACTTTTAAATTATTCTTTTTTAGGAGTGTTGTCGTGAATTTCCTGTTTCTACCCAAACATGCAACTGAGATTTGGCGAAATGCTCTAAAAGTGAGATTATTCCATTAAACCCACGAAGATGCGAATTTCGAAAATTGATAAAAATCCTCCCGGCCAGTGCCAATTGAAAGAGGTAGCTTTCATATCCCTTTCTTAAAAGAAAAAAGAATCCAGTTATATTATTCAAGCATACGAAATTCAAATTAGCGGATTATAATAGATTCAATACTTCTTTTTGTCAATATTGAATTTGAATAGGATTTTCGGAAATTAATCAACTTTATACAAGCTAGTTTTATCAAGAGTCATTTATATTTGATCAACAAATTTGGCCGTATTATGAAGTGCCAGTTATTTAAAAACAATATGATGGATGAAACTAACTAATGAGGTTGGCGATCTCAGTATGTCTTGTGCGCATTGTAACTCACAGTTTAATTGGTTGCTATGTGCAAATGCTGTCGGAGGCAAATAGATCATTCAAAATGTCAGCCACTTCTAAAAGTTCAATCTGTTATATACAAGCCATTTTTCCAGATAAACACAAAAAAAAAGCTTCGGAATCCTTGTATCATAATTAAGCACTTAAAAAAAAATTTTTTTTGGTATATTGTAATAAATTTAAAAGTTTTACAATGTTAAATGGCCGCCATTTTGAAACAAAATGGCAATAAAGTTGACGACATTGTTTTATGCTATGTGCATAACAAATTATATCCAAAACCGGTTCATAAATGTATTTATTACCGCATGACAAAAACCAAATAATTTCATGCAGCCACACTAGATATTCAAAGTTCTACAATTCAGCCATTTTTTAACATATAAACAAAATAAAAAAGTGCTCCGAATTATATGATCTAGATCAAACACATAAGAATAAAAATCTTTTTAATTTCTAATTTTTTGTACCTCATTTTAAATTAAAAAAAATTAAAAAAAAATTTAAATGGCCTCCATTTTGAAACAAGACGGCGTATGAAGTTGGCCAACGGACACGCTTGTCACACCTGTATGTACTATGTACACACTAAATTAAATCCATGTCGGTTTATTAATACGCGTGTTATCACGTTACTAAAATAATCACTTATCATTAAAATATGTATATAATACATATGAGGTACAAATTAATTCCAGTACATTTTTTCTCTTTGGCAAAGCTAAAAAATGGAAGATCAAACAGATAAAAATAAAGATCTTTTTAATTTCTAATTTTTTGTACCTAATTTTATTTTTTTTTTAAATTAAAAATAATTTAAATGGCCTCCATTTTGAAACAAGACGGCGGATGAAGTTGGCCAACAAACACGCTTGTCACACCTGTATGTAATATCTAAACACCAAATTAAATCCACGTTGGTTCATTAATACGCGTGTTATTACGTGACTAAAATAATCACTTATCATAAAAATATGTATATAATACATATGATGTATAAATTAATTCCAATAATTTTGTTTTCTTTGGCAAAACTAAAAAATGGAATTTAAACATTCTTGAGTATTTTCTAATTAAAACAAGTTTTATTATAATATACAGTATACATAAAATACTATGGATGATTTAGAAAGCTGTAAGAACTGAGTTTTGTAATGTTAATCTTTATTTTAATTTTTAATTGGCATACCTTTTTAACATTTAAAATAAAGAATACTGCCCAGTTAAATTGATGGCATTGAGCTCACAGGCTACAAATACTAATTGTACATTAAAGCCTTATATTTTCAAGGGTTAATTCCGTTCGAAAAAAAATTAAGAAGGGGAAACAGCTCTCCCCTTTCCTCTTTTTTTATACTTAATCATTGAAACTCCTATACTATCAAAGACATGCTTTATCATATAAAAAATCTATATCCAAAATTCAGAGCAAATGAGATAATTCTTAATAAAAACCCATTTAGCATTTATATAATTTAAAAGGAGTTATCCCCCTCTTTTATACTTAACCATTAAACTTCCAAAACTATTCAGAGATTTGAACGAAATCTGACAATTCTGCTTGAAAAACCCATTTATATAAATTAAGGGGGGGGGCATTAGAACCCCTGTTCCCCTTATTTATACTTATTCAATGAACACCTAATAACAGTCACGGAATCGCCTCATCAGAATGATCCTAATCTAAATTTTGAACGAAAACTTAATTCTGCATGAAAATCCCATTTATATCAACTAACGGGGGGGGGGGGATTAGAACCCCTGTTCCCCCTATTTATACTTATTCAATGAACACCTAATAACAGTCACGGAATCGCCTCATCAGAATGATCCTAATCTAAATTTTGAACGAAAACTTAATTCTGCATTAAAATCCCATTTATATCAACTAACGGGGGGGGGCATTAGAACCCCTGTTCCCCCTATTTATACTTATTCAATGAACAACTAATAACAGTCACTGAATCGCCTCATCAGAATGATCCTAATCTAAATTTTGAACGAAAACTTAATTCTGCATGAAAACCCCATTTATATCAACTAACGGGGGGGGGGGGGCATTAGAACCCCTGTTCCCCCTATTTATACTTATTCAATGAACACCTAATAACAGTCACGGAATCGCCTCATCAGAATGATCCTAATCTAAATTTTGAAAACTTAATTCTGCATGAAAATCCCATTTATATCAACTAACGGGGGGGGGGGCATTAGAACCCCTATTCCCCCTATTTATACTTAATCAATGAACACCTAATAACAGTCACGGAATCGCCTCATCAGAATGATCCTAATCTAAATTTTGAAAACTTAATTCTGCATGAAAATCCCATCTATATCAACTAACGGGGGGCATGAGCCCCCCGTTCCCCCTCTTATACATATCGAATGAACTCCAAAAACTAATCAGGGAAACGCCTTGTCAGGATATACCTACATACAAAATTTCAAGTGGATCGGATATTTTTATCATGAGTTATCGCGTTACGTACATACGAACATACATACAGAACGGACGGGCACATAAGCTCTCAGGCTATGATAGCCTGTGAGCTAAAAACTATCAAGCTGTTGTGTAGCATTCAGGAAACGTTGGAAAGTATTCTATAAATAATTCTCTACGCATGATTTGTATTCTTGTATTAGTTAAATTATAGGAATCAAAAGATATTTTTGCACATTACCGAGTCATATATTCGGCATAGAAAACTATTTACCTGTGGACGTACTATTTGAAAATTTCTCAAATAATGGTTCATCAAAAAAGCCATTTTCAAAGTTTTGTGATATTGGAAATCTCATTCCAAGATACACATCGTACCACTTTGAAAGTAGAAAAAGTATTTTTTAAATTTTGCTTTATATTATATACGATTTCTAGAAAAAGCCTTGAATTATATACTTTATATTTTGGTTTTGAAATAAGTACCTTATTTTTTTTATTATTATTTTATGATGAAGATAATTTTAGTTATTTTTTTAAACAAAACATAGGATTCATAAATTCCATGTTTAATGTATACCTTAAGCATAAGTTTTGGAGTAAAAAGAAAATACTTTGAAAATGTTGCTTCTATTGAGGACAATTACTTCGACAGAGAAACTATTGATTTTCTTAGTATCATTTGTTGGTTTCTAGTACTTGTTTTCGTAAATCGTTTAGTAAATTGAAATCCAAAGTAAAATATTTTTATCATTAACGTTTATGCATTCCAATATATTCACTTTCCATAGATGTATCTGATGGAATTGTTTAATGTAGTATTTTATATAAGAATCTATTTTGAATAATTATTGAATGTGGAATATTCGTTTAAAGGTGTGTTTTCTGATGTTTCCATGAAAACCCTTTTTATACTTTTCTGATGTTATTTTTTTTTCTAGAACATATCAATTTCATATGGTTGTTGTAAGTAATTGATTTTGAAAACAAAATTATGAAGAAATGTGTGAAGTAAAAACAAAATTTTGAAGTATGAATCTTACAAACGTTCGGATAAAATGAAATATTTTTTAATAAATCAATAAACGTGTGCGATGTGATATATTACATTCAAAGAAGATTACCATAATAATAAAACATCATTTGGTACTACTAGGTTATCCCGTCGAGCAAAAAGTTATCGCCAAACTATAAGATTAAGTGCCAATAATGGATGATCGTGAATGTCACATTCAATGACATTAAATACGATTCACGTGTTTAAAATGTCATTAAGTGATTTTTATTTGAATTTTTATTGATATTCTACTAATTATTTGTTTTTTCATTATTTAAAATAAAAATTATATCAATATCTATAATTTGGCTATTAGTTTGGCGATTTGGATAATTTGGCGAAATTGGTCGACGGGATAACAGAGTAGTACCCATCATTTAATAGCCAAAATAATATGTATTTCTTAAACAATGAAATGAAAGTGAATTAAATATGAAAGCGTTCTACAATTAACTATTTTAATAAAATGCTATATGACCTAATACGTGAGAAATATATATTACAATAGTTACTCCGAAACATAGATTTTTCAAATGTTTAATGTGAAACAGAAAAAAGTGAAGTTATTTGGACTACTGTTTTATGTGGTGATGTTTTATTATTATTGTTCCCCTAATTGTAGTTTGTGTAGAATTGCACAGTTACACATTCCTCGTGTTTTATTACTCCATTTAACTTATAGAATGATAAAAAAAATTGTATTAAGATAGCCATGATATGAAACTTATAATGAATTTCAACCTAGTTCACTTAGAAGCTATGATACTTGCTTGCATTCAATTAATTGTAAAACCTTTTTTTATTTGGAATAAAGTCATTTTTTATAAATAGAAAATTAATTCTTGTGATGTAATTTATGGCATGCATTTAGATAATTTTAATGTTTTTAAACTAGCATTTTATTTTACTTTTTGGATCTAACGGGCAGATGGCTCATGAGAAAAAGACCTTTACAATTCTTTAGTGTTACTTCAAGAATGTTTTAAATTTTCTGTGTGATGCATATTGTCAGTGCTAAGGTCTTGGTTTATTTGGAAGCTACATCGACATATCAATCAATGTCACAAGTTGTATTTAATGGCTTAAAAACATAATTTGCCAATCGCATTTGAACAATAACATACATAATGGAAATTAAATATAAAAGAAATATGAGGTGCATGTAAAGTTCCAGATATTAAATATAATTTTAAAATATAACATTTATCCACATTTTTTCCTTCTATTTTATTATTATAAAAAATTATTAATCAAAACAGCTGCTATATAATAAAAATAGGTTATACCGTATTTACTCGTGTATAAGGCGCACTTTTTTCCAAAAAAATAGGGCAAAACTCCTAGGTGCGCCTTATATACGGAATAATTTTTTTCTGTTGGATGCAGTCAAACAATATACATATGAAACAAGAAATTATTCAAAGAAGATATTAAAACTCGAGAAATTTTACTTAATTGAAATATTATTGCATATTTATTTCATTCCTTGCAGTTTTTTATTGCAACAGAGCTAATGACTTTATCAGTTCTCTTTACCGTCAATCATTCTATTTCCCCTAATTCTCTTACAACCCGAAGTCTAAAAATGCGATTTTCGTCTTGTTTTCTGGTCTGGGGTAATGTTTGTTTCCACTTTTTTTATAACTGAAATTCATTTGGTCATTCTTCATTAGCGTATGGTGCGCCTTATGTACTAGATTTTAAGAAATCGCCATTTTCACTTGTAAAGCAGGGGTGCGCCTTATACACGCGTGCGCCCTATACACGAGCAAATACGGTAATTTTTTTATATAATATTTAAGTTATTATTAACCCTTTAAATGTTTGGCGCGTACTATTCCGTTCACAAAGCTCCAGATATCACAGCGATATAAGTAGTACTTTTTATAATATAATTCAAGATAGATAATTAAAGAATTTTTAATGCGCTCAGAAGGGATTGAGACTCTCAAAGATTCTAGTCATTATTTGTTACTAAGATTTTTACTTTCTTCTAACTTTACATGAAAAAAGTATTGAATTCATGAAAATTTTCAAAATACTGTTTTCGACGGATTTACACGTTTTAGGGATCAGATAACACAAAAAAACATGTTTTTACAAAATGTTAGGTTGTGAGCCTATGTGTCTGTCAACCAGTCTGTCTGTATTGGGGACAAAACATTTGTGGGCTCTCTATCTCAAGAGCTAATACACGGAGTTTCAAAAAACTTTAGAATTTGTTAGACCTCGATATAAACTAGATCAGATTAATTGTCGGTGTATATCATTTAACAGGGCGCTCTGCTATGCTGTATTATTTACAATTTCCACAATAGTAATATTGGAAGAACAAGTTTATGGATTTTCATAAAACTTTATACGTAGTACTTATAACATGATGCTGATGTTTTGGTGAAAATTACTCAACAGGTGGCACTGCCATGGAGCATTGTTTCTAATTACCCCAATAGCTCTATCTCGAGAACTAATGTACGAAATTTTCTAAAACATCAGTTTTAGTTAGTCCCTAATATAAATTAGTGTTGTTAATTTTTTGGTGCAAATATCGCGGCGCACATACGGGTATTTGACCATTCTAGGTGGCCAAAAGTCAATTTTTAAAGTATGAAAATTGTTAAAAAGAAAGATAACCTGAGTTAGAGGACAGTTTTGAGAACTATATCCAACTCTTTCGAACTTTTTCAAGCGCACGCTTTTCGTTCAACTTGAGTCGGAATTTGATTGTTCAACTTGTTGCTTAAGTCTGTTCTTGGCGTTCGTGTAAACACATTATCTTTCCAGTGAAATATTTATAAGTTTATGTTTATTTTGAAAGTTTTTCTGATGGATCCTGATACAACAGATAATAAAGCAAAATTTTAATATATTTTTTTGTTATTTTATCATTATTAAGTTTAGTTGTTGTACTTTTAAGTTATCCTCTTATAACAATAAAATTATTTCTAAAATATTTTATTTAATCGAGTATTTGTTGTATTACCCAGTCAGATCCTGTTATAATTTCAGACTGAATCAAAAGTTTGAAACCTTGGGTGGAGAAAAATCAAAGAAACTGCCGCGGAAAAGCGCGGATGGGTATTTCTTGGTGTTTTGAATTTTTTTTTTTTTTAAATTCAGAAAAAAATTGATTATCATAAATAGCATTCTAAAAGAAAATATTTTTACTGTAGACTCACAAGGTGCCTTGAGATTAAAGATTGTAGCCTGTAAATATTCGTTTGGTTGAATGAAGAGTTTTAATTTGTCTAATATAGTAGATAAATTAATTTTTTTAAAAGATCAACTGATATCGCGTGAAGGTTACACAGAAGACCAAATTGAGATCTTAAAACACAATTCCGCACACTTTAAATCACAAATTAAGCAGAGATAGTTAAAAGCATATAAAAAGGAAGACGTTTTTCTGAAATACAATTATTTTTGGCTAGAAAGAGCATTTCAGATACCTGTCATATGTTTCCGTCCAATAAGAATTCGTTATGTCAAAGAAAATACTGATGTTGCGGTGGAAAAATCTAACTTTATAAAATATTTTGACATGTCAATAAACGCCAATGAGATTAATTTAAATGACAACAAGTTCTCAGTCATTTACGTCTTCACCATGACAGTGGTAGATGGCAAGATCTTCAACGATGCGACTTGTACAAAATACACAAGTTGATGCTACATATGTGGTACAACTTCTAAGCATTTCAACAAAATTGATATTCAAATAGAAACTCATTCTAAAGCCATCAAGTTTGGCCTTTGAATTTTACATGCTAGAATTATAATTTTTGAAAGCACTCTCAATTTGGCTTTTAAGTTGTCAGTGAAGACATAGAGAGAGAGGAAGACTGAAGCATAGAAAAAATCCCTCGAAATCTAGAAAAGACTTCGCAAAGAACAGGTTTATTAGTAGACATACCAAAAGCAAATTTTAGCTATACCAATGATGATAATACAAACAGGAGGGGTTTTTTAATCCAAAATTCGCTTCTGACATAACGCATTAATTATGACCTAATATGCCGCTAAAAAGTCATACTGAAGAAAATTTCAAGCGAACATACAGTTGATCCGGAACAAGACTTCGTGCAACAATTCTCTTAGAAAAATTGCAAGCAAAGGTATTTTTTATTGACTACTTTTTAACTTCAGACCCTCTTATAAGTAGCGTGAAAAAAGTAAAAAGAAGGATGAACTGCTTTTTTCTAGAAACATTCCTTCTTCTTTTGCCTGAGAAGCCCAGTATCCGTGATGAGTTTTCAGAGACTTAAAAAGAACATTAGTTTTAAAAATAAAAATGTGCTTCATTTTAATAAATATAACAGGCAAGCTCCGGGTCAAGCATCATTCTCGGGAGCACCCTTGTATCTAACTATAGAATTGTTTTGTGGATAATGTACAAGTAGCTGGTACTAAACTTCATACACAGTGTGCGTATGCCTAAGTTTTGTACTGCTCGGATCTGCATTTAAGATATCCCCCCCCCTTAAAAAAAAAAAAAAAAAAAAGAAGATGATCATAGATTCAAGAAAAAGTACTAGTTTGATACTAACAGAAAAAAAATGATAGATGGTTGACATGAATATTTCTTTGCAAAATTTTACTTTGCTTATCTACGTACATTATAAAATATAAGGAAAAAGAAAACTCAAAAATTATCATAATTAATGATTTTAACTTGTCGCGTTATGAGGAAATATTAATAAAGAACTTATTTTAAAGACTATAGAATACTAAATTGTTCTACTAAAATTTAAATCATTAATTTTCTAATGATATAATCTATTTTCTGCATGGTGTGAAGGGAACATTAGAAGCAGAGAGGGCAAGTGGGAGCGTACTCCGTTCCTAAATGTTTGAAAAAATACATGGATTTTAATCACTTTTGGGTAATTTTAAGCACCCTGTAATGAAAATCCTGATTAGACTCATGGGAGACTCTTAAAGAGGAGTATGGACCGGGGCAACTGCCCCGCATGCCCCTGTATAAGTCTGACCCTGAATAAATCGCCTTTATAAATGTACCAAATGTATTTTTTCTTTCAACCGTATCCTTTAGAATAGATATATATCATAAAATAATTTTGGCCGCGTAGATAACGCAAATACCCGTATGTGCGGCGAATGGAAAAGCTGTGCTGCAGTTTCCGCGATTTCGCAATAAATATATCTCAAGAACTTATCATGAATTTTCATGAAATTTCAAAATTAGTCAGTACTTGATAAAACGTTCATCCTGATTAGTCTTTAGTGTACAGCACCAAACATAAGGCACTGTGAT
Source organism: Maratus speculifer (assembly GCA_964019185.1). NCBI lineage: Eukaryota > Metazoa > Arthropoda > Arachnida > Araneae > Salticidae > Maratus > Maratus speculifer. The sequence goes on along the minus strand of OZ025297.1, from coordinate 7,530,190 downwards.
CAGATTTTTCTTAAGCTTTTGCAATAGCTCTATCTCAAGAACTAATATACCGATATATATCAAATTTCAGAATCAGTAGTAAGTTGATATAAGTTGTTGCTGACAAGATTTTGGACGAAACCACCTAACTGGTGGCTCTGTTATATTGCATTTTTCATTTTTTAAGTATTAACATGCATAAAACAGAAGAAAGTATTGGGATTGCCACATCTGACTATTTTTTTTTAAATATTGAAAGAATCATATTATCTTAGCATTTAAAACAAAATGCAGAGAAATCCACATTAGTATTTTATCTTTTAGCAAGACTGTCCCAGACTTAAAAATATACATCTGTTGATTTCGCGTGTTTCATATAGCATTCAATATATCCATTTATGTAAATTGTTTAAAATTTTAAAAAATATTTTATATTTTACTAAGGTACCCTGGGGTAATAACGCCAGGCGGGGTAATAACGCCAAGTGCTTATATTTTGCATAATTATGAAAAAAATCAGGTAAATGACACCCATGTGCTCTGCGCAGAAGGGTTTTGAGTCATATAAATTGCAAAAAACAGCTTCAAGTTAATTTGTTTCATTTTCAGGTCTCATTGTTTTTACAAGCAACTAAAATTAACGCTTGATCTAAAATTTGCAAGATACGTTTTGTGATGTGAAAACTACTTTTTTATGCGGAAATACTTTGTTACTTACATAAATTTGTAATACAATTCATGGACTTTCAAAATGTTGTTGAAGATTTTGGATATCTTCTCGAGATAATTTGTAATTTAAAATGTACAGCGCAATAACTATAACGGGGTAATAACGCCAATCCTTGGTATTGATACCCCGGTTGATTCCCTACAGTGGCCGAGCTACATCCTAAATACTGATTCAAATAAACACAGTTAAAACTGTGCAATGTTTCTAATAATTCTATTTAAGCGGTCCTTTTTAAGCAAAAAGGAGCTCACGGTCTGATATTCTTTTGCCTCGCCCCCCCCCCCCCCCCACACCACACCTTTATTTTTCTTACACTTTCACAAAAAATTGAACATTTTCAATAGCTTAGAATGCAATTTGTCAATTTCTAAGTTTGTAGAGTTTGTATTTTTAGAATTGGGTAATCTACATGCAATTATTCCATCTTATTTCATAGTTTTGTTTGCATGGCGTTATTACCCATATAGGTGGGTAATAACGCCAAAGAGCATTGGTCAAGAAATCACGTCATTACATTTTATGAATACATATCTGTTAAATTATTTTTTTAATATAGATAGTCAATGAGTTGCTGCATCAAATCATACATTTGTTTGAAAAATACAATCTAAAACTAAGCCGTGAAAATTGGTAGAACCTTAACGTGGCGTTATTACCCCAGGGTACCTTATAAAACACACAGTTTTAATTAAAACCATTATCAGTATACTTTGAAAATCAATAGTATAACAATATCGTTATAAAGTTTAAATAGCTTAGATCGTATTTTGATAAAGCAACAGTGTCACAATGAAGTTTACTTTTAACGGAAGGTAATGTTATCGCACTAATGACAATTGCAATATGTGCGAAATAATACCGATGTCTCACATAGCATATTTAGCTTTAATTACGTTACTCATCAAGTTGTTAGCCATATCACCGACGCCCCATGCAATTATTAGTAAAGTGACAACAGCATTAAAACTGTGACAGTCGAATATGAATGTCGCATGTGATTGCTCTCTAGATGTAATAGTGTTATCTAAATGAACTTCCGTATTCTAGATTATTTAACGCTCTATTTGATCACTATTCTCATTGATTACAACAACCGTTTTAAATTTACAATGAAAAAGAACATCAATGAGGTTAATATCTATTTTAATTGACTATCCTGATCGATTATCTAAATGAGTATGCGAAAATGAGTATGTAAAAATGCGAAATTTTTTTTTATTTTTTAATTATTTTTAAATAAACTACATTGAAATGTACCTGAATAGTTTATAAGATAACGATTATGGAACAATATATTGAAGTTATATTTAAAAAATACTTTACTCAAAAGACTGAATAATATCCAGTTTATTATTCTTTAGAATCCGAAATTTCCGTAATTATAAAATTTGAGGCAAAAATATATATGCTTAAAATGCTATGTTAATAAGGGGCAGTTAATACGTTTGGGATTGAAAAATGCGAATTTATTATTCTTTGTCTATATACACTACTAGCAGCCTTCGCCCGCTACGCTGGTCAGTTTTTTTTTTTTTTTTTTTTTTTTTTTTTTTTTTTTAAGAAACTTTGAATCAAACGAAATTTTTATATCATAGTAATTTTTAGTTTTATATCGTACTTTAGACTGTCTGTCATCGGTGAAAAATCAGTCATCTAAACGGAAAGTTCAATATTAGTCACCAATGAATGACGTAGCGCTCAACATATTAACAATTTTAATCACATAAAAATTCATTCAGCGGAACTTTTAAAATAAAGCCAAACTTTTGTAATTGGGTTCATCTGATAAAAAACATTCCCTAAACATTCAATTAAACAACGTAGAATGCTATATTCCATTTGTTACAAAATTTCTGAAAAATTATCCAACTAACAATGTAAAATCCATAAAATCTATCTTGTAGAACTTAAGTTATAAGCGGCCCCGATGAAATTTCACTTTGCGTTTTACGTATATTGAGATAATTTAATATAGCTTTCATATAATAATCATGTTAACCTGATTATAGAACTCTCTTTCAAAATTATAGGTTCAATAGATATTTTTGTGCTGTGATTAATACGAAATCCAGACTTTCTTTTATATATAGTGTTCTCTGATGTGTTTCTATATATATAAAAGAAATCCAGACTTTCTTTTATATATAGGGGGAACTGGGGTACATTGATACATGGGGCACATTGATACACCCCCTCTACCGCTCACAGGGTCATTACAGGAAATTTCACAACAGCTCCAAAAGATGATGCTAGTGTATTCAACTACATACAGAAAATCTTGGAATGATTCAGTAGTTTGATGAAATGGGACGGGTGATTTATTGTTTTTGTTGTTCAAAAGTAAATATGAGTTGTACAATTGAAATGCTATTATATAACTGTTCCAGTATTTTCAACCAAAATGAATACTCTCCCTGGTAAGTACAGCTACTCTTTATCAGTTCTTCATTATTTATTGTTAGATATATTGTGAAGTATTGGATTTGAGACTCATATTATTCAAAATCTCTGTATGGGGCACATTGATACAGTCTATGACGGGGCACATTGATACAGCCTAAATCCTTTAATAGTTCATATTTTCATTATCTTTTATTATTTTTTTTACCATACACTCCTTAATCCAACCTTTTTTTTCACGAAAAATTTCTAATATTAGTTTTTATTGAAGTGAAATAGCTCTAATTTCTTTATATTAGAACATTTTATAGTATTTTTGAAAACAGAAGACGTAGGAACTTACCCAGCATCTAGTGCTAGTAGAACTAATAAAAGAAAAGGACGCCATTCTGGCAAATCTCGAATTTATATCGATTCTCCAGAGAAAAAAGTATTTTCGACATGCGAAATGTTAAGTAAGAGAAACAAACTGCAGAACAGAAAATGATACTTATATTATAAACAGAATTTTTAATATAATTATCCTTTATTTTCGGTTTATGAACCTATTTATAAACAGAAAAACTGGTAATTTTTTCATCTTTCATAAGAAAGAAGATAATGCTGGGGTTGAAATGCTAGATATGACAAAATTACCACAGCCAACAATCAGACAAGAAACAGACAGAACATCAGGTCATAATATATTTAATTTTGATTGCTTTAATATTGCTTAAAAATAAATTGTGGGTGATTTGAATTTTTATAAATAAATATAAAATGGTTTTCTAATTCATTTTCTATGAAAAATATGCATTGGTATTATTTTGTCGTCATTTTTCTCAAACGTATCAATCTGCCCCGGGGATGGGGCACATTGATACAAATGACTTTTTTTGATTTTTTTAAAATTGCATGCAAAAATACTATATAAAACAATGATTGTACATTTTTATAACATACTACACAAGTTTTGCTGTCACCTAATGGAAAAAAAACTTGAATTTTCTACTTTCTTGACACCAAAAAAAATCTTAGAAAAAAACTGTATCAATGTACCCCAGTTCCCCCTATAGATAAGGTGAAAATTTTCAGGTTTTTGCGCCGAAAACACCGCCAAATCAGGAAAATGTGAAGTATCTCGCGAACTACTGAACTTAAAAGAATTTGCTGGTTATTATTCGATTCAGCATGAAAAAATAAACTAAATTATGTTATGAGTTGAAAAATTACTACAAAAGCCGATTTTTAAGGAATTTTTTAAAAGTTCGTTCCTATTTTTAACCTTCTTAGGGGTGGAATTTTCGAAAATCCTTTCTTAGCGGCACTCGATGTTATCAGAAATATTTTTACCCCAATTTTCAAGATTATAGGTTCGGCAGATATTTTTGTGCTGTGATTAATACGAAATCCAGACTTTCTTTTATATATATAGATTGTATTAGAAAGATAAAATACAATTAATAAAGTTCCGTTATTTGTATTCATTTAAATTTTTCTAATTTAATGAAAAAAAAAATCACGCGTTATAATTGAAAAGGATGCAAACCCTTAATATTGATTAACTAGCGGCCTTCGCCCGCTACGCTGGTCGGTTTATCTAAAGAAATCTTGAAGAAGTAGTTAGATAAGGTTCAGACATACATTAAAAAAAAAAAGCAAGTCGATCATTCAAAAAACGTTGGGAAATATCAAATATTTACTGTAATTTTTTAAGAAAAACAAAGTTTCGAAAAAAAAAATTAAATCGAAAAAAAAATTACACTGACATATTAATGCAAGGAAATTTTCCCAGAGAGAAAATTCGCCTTGAATACAATATTTCAAATTCTTTTAATTGCTTATAGGCGTTAATGCCAACATAGTGAAAAAAAATTCCATGCTGGGAATCGAACCCGGGCCATCAGTATGGCGCACTGACGTTCTACCGACTAAACCACATGGAACGACAGCCAGCTTGAAACTTTCTCATACTTAAGTAGACTGGCGAAAACATAACGATAGCGCGTTTTAAAATCGCACAGTGACATCTATTGGATTTTATATGTACTAAAAAACGTTATGTACTAAAAAACGTGAGCAGCGCACCTAATAGTTTCTTTTGTTTCTTTATGTTACTTTTTTGTCTGTTGTCCGATTTTGATGAAACAAAGCCTATACACTGCCCGGGAGTGTGCATTCTTCATTAGTGAAAACCGCATAAAAATCCATTCAGTAGTTACGAAGATAACCTCGAACAAACAGACAGACAGACAGACAGACAGACAGACAGACAGACAAAAAATTCAAAAAAATTTTTTTTGTGTTTCATTGGTTTTCTTTTATCGCCCTGACTCCATTTTTGTCAATTATCTTCAATGTACAGACACACCGGGTCCTACTGTTTTATTATATGTATAGATTTCGAATCACGCAGAATATTTTGAAATATTAAAAAAGATTAATTCATAAAAAATATATTAAAAAATCTGTTAGCATTGCTTATTTTCGAAATAATATATATACATTACATATGAATACCATTTATGAGAAAAATGTGAATTTACATATTTTATAGATTATGTAAAAACATTCTACTTTTCAGTAGTCTATGCAGAGGAGTAATCAGGATTTGTCCTTTTTAAAGAAAATATTTTTAATAAAATACACAATAGAACAACTATTTTAAATAAAATTTTTGTTTTAGACTACTGTAACTGTTAGCACATTAAACAAAATATCGCATTTAAATTTTTTAATTATAAAGCAATTACAATGAGTAACCTATTTACCTTCTTGAGATCTGTGACTAATATTTAAAAAAATTAAACATTAATAACACATATTTTAATAATATTATATTTTGAAACACTATCAGCAAAATCTAATGAGAAAATTTTTCTCTTTAGAATTTTCAGCCCGAATAAAGTTCCATGGAGATACAAAAACTCACATTTTATAATCTTGTTCACAAAAACGCATAATTGTAGCTACATGGTAGACTTTCGCCTTACCAGATTCTGCAGTCTTATTAGTTGAAATTATGATCACGTGATCAAAGATGCCGTTACGTCCCCAATTTCCATTGGCTGCTTTTTGGCGAGATTTGACGATCAATGAAATCTTAATAGGACCAATTTCTTAAAATTTCAACTAAGCTGTTTCAGAATGCGCGTAAGTGGTATGCCACTTGTCTATATTTCTCTCTCTCTATATATATATACACCGGGTGTCCCAAAAATGACTGATAAATTTTAAAATTCAATAACTTGCAAACGGTGATAGCAATTTAAAAATTTTTTGCAGGTGGGTTATGTATAATGTCAGGAGTTTTTTTTACCGTAATTTTTTATTTTAGTTCAAATTTCAAACAATAGTTTGCGCTGACGGCAATTGAAGGCCAGATCGACGCCTCATTCACCTACGGTAATATCTACGGTAATACCTATATATATTGAGCACTTTTTATTTTTAGTGATACAATTTTTAACCGATCAATTCTTCAAAATGAACATATTTAGTTCTATAACTAATTATTTTTTTCACCTGAAATATCAATGAATGAAATTATACTACATTAGTACATCAGAATAATAAAAATATAAATTGAATTTCTCCAAACGAATAAAAACTGCTGAGGCAATGATGCATGAATTATGTACTTTGACTTAAATATTTATGACAATTATTTCAATATTATTTTAAATTATTCCTTTTATTTTATAGTACTGGAAAAATTTCGTTTGTTTGACATATTTCACAATCAATATGATATCATATTACGATTGCTCCTTGTGATGTTTCCAATATTAATTTCAGACTTCAGGTGCATCGAAAATTCGCATTTTGCCGTCACTTAATAATATGATGAGTCAATCATTTAATTAAAGCATTATTCTTAGGCCTAATCACTTCTGAACATTTATAGTGTTATTTGTTATGTAACGCTAGATACCTGCTAAAAAGGTTTATTAACAACTTGATTTCTTATACAAAGATTTTTAACTGCAGCTTGCTTAACCACATCCTAAATTTCATCAAACATTTTTTTTTAATTATTCTAAGTATTCTATAAATATTTACGTAAAAGGTCAAGTATTAAAATCTTAAAGTATATTTTCTAAAGTAATTGAGTTACTCTTTTTTCTCTTTTCCCTTTTTTTTTTTTTTAACTAAGCTAAAAAAAGATTCGTCATCTTTTCGTTCATGAGAAATAAAGTCATCAAGTTATTCACATGACATTGATCGATGAGTCACTTAAGGTTTATGATTAATTGGGTGTCACATACGTAGTAGTACTATCAAGAGAAATATCCGTTTTCCCTTTTTTATCCTATTCTGTAAGATTATTAATCCATTATATCTAATATCCAAAATATTTTGAATTTCTTCCTGATTGAGTTATTTCGAGAGTGGTAAAATTCTGAATTACAATTATGTGAATGAAAAGGGAACATATTTAAAAACTATTTTTTTATGAAAACTTGTAATAGATTATTATTAATAATTAGTTATACGATGCTGTTCTCGGTTGGGAATCGATATTTCTGAAACATATCTGAATCCTTGTAATGTCTGCATTTAAGGAATATTTCTGTTACCACAAAGACAAAAAAGTATTAAAAACTATAAAAGAATTAATAACTCGAAAACAATTTGAGATACAACTGTCAAACAACTTGCTTTAAAGGTTCATTGTTTTTTTTAATTAAAAATTTAAAATATGCTATGTTTAGAAGTTCAAAAATTTTCAGAACTGAGAATTGTAAAACTAAAATTTCATTTAAAATTTGCCATCCAAAGAAGCACGTATGCAGTACTCACAGATATTTTTTCATTTATAACAGTTATAACTGTATAAGAAATTGAATGAAGTCAGAAAGTAAGAAACGCTATCATCTCTTTATTTTACTTTTTTTTTTAAATATTATAAATCCCTCAATTTTTATCCCTCGAAAATATTATATAATGGTAGTAAATAACTCATTGTGTATTTTGGTTTTCAAATTAGCCTGAGAAAAAAATTAAACTTATATAAGATCAGTTTTGTTATTAGGAGTTTAATATATATATATATATATATATATATATATACCGGGTGTCCTAAAAATGGCTGATGGATTTTAAAATTCAATAACTTGCAAACGGTGACAGCTATTTAAAATTTTTTCGCAGGAGGGTTGTGTATAATGTCAGGAGTTTTTTTACCATAATTTTTATTTTAGTTTGAATTTCAAACAATAGGTGGCGCTGACGGCGATTGAGGGCCATGTCGACGCTTCACTCAGCACTGATCACCTGGCCTTCAATCGCCGTCAGCGCCACCTTTTGTTTGAAATTCGAACTAAAATGAAAAATTGTGGTAAAAAAAAATTCCTGACATTATACATAACCCTCCTGCAAAAATTTTTAATAGCTGTCACCGTTTGCAAGTTATTGAATTTTAAAATCCATCAGTCATTTTTGGGACACCCGGTATATATATATGTACAGTTATGCTAAGAAAAATATAAGTTTATTAATAAATAATAAATGGAATACAGTAGATCCGCAATTAAACATTTGGAATATCATTTAGAGATTTTTAAAAGTACTTAATTGATTGTGTAGAACACTGATTCCCATTTAACTGTGTTGTGCTAATAAAACAGTTTTGATGTCTGATAAGAAAATATATACTTAATTTATTTGTTTACAATATTATGTTAAAAATGCGCTTTAAAAAACCTAGTATAAATTTATTATTTTGAAGACTATTATAGAGATATAGAATGATTTCGATAAAGTTAATATAGTCTATAAAACAGTAAATAAAGGAGATTAATTTTTGAAAGACAATGTTTAATTAAAATTTTTCAGAATTTTGCATTCCGTATGATTAGTACATAATTCATACCAAGAGTAAATTATTGTGAAATAAATATATTTCAAAATTTAAATAGAAAATATTTTCTGTCATCAAAGTAACCTTATTTCCAAATAAAAGAAAACGCTTCTTGTAAATGAAAGAAAAGCCTTTTAAAATACGATCTGACAGTGAAAATTATTATCGCAATAAAAAATCCAAGACAAAAATGTTTATTTATTTTCAAAGTTATAGTTTTGTTTCTAATTTAAAATTATAATTCTCTGTTTTATACTTTTAGAACTGTGGAATAAACTAGAATGAATTTACGAAGGGATGTGTTTGTTTTTTTCAAAGAGATTTACGTATATATTTTCCAATTTTTAACTTTTTGGTTACTTTCATTTGAAATTATATAATACTTCATACTTTAAGGCTGACACTCATCTCGCAGAGATGATTTCATTAATAAATTCACATTTCTTAATTTTAAAGCTGGATATCCAGAAGGATAAAGTAATTCAATAAACACACAAAATTTTGAACAGTGTTTAAAATATAAGGACAAAATATGTTTCTCTTTTTTAGATATTCTTCTTTGAAATTGACTTTTTTTTCAGTTTAATACGTATGTACAGGGTTAACTTTGACTGTTTCTGTAGGCAATTGATTAATCGATCAAAGATTCAATAAAAAAACACAATCTTAAATAATATATATATATATTTATATATATATATATGTATGTGTGTGTATAAAATATAAACATTTGTAACATACAAAATATTTCAAGTTTCAGAGTCCAGAAACGGGTACTTTAAAAAGGAGTTTTTTTTTTCAATAATGATATCTATCAATTTAATGATATCAATATATATATATTTAAATATCCTGAGAATGGAAATCTGCATATTTTTATTTAAACTTTTAGTCTTTATGAGCAAGAATGTAGCAAAATGATCAGATAAGCAATAGTTATGACTGATTTTTTTTAGATACACGCATTTTCTGATTATTGTGTTATTTTTTATATTTACTGTGGTGATATTTATATTTTATGGAAATACCAAAGGGTATAGCCGGGTTTTATAGTATAATATTCCCTTGAGTCAACCACATCGAGTCCTACATGGATCGGTAGACTATAAAAAGAAATTCATTTCTCCCCAGTTTTAAGTTTCTATCTCAAAACTATGGGGGGGGGGGATTATGACCCTAAATGCCTGTTTTGGAAAAGTGCACATTGTGACGAAACTACTAAGCGAATTTCAACGAAAAAATAAGGGATGTAAAAAACCACCATACGAATATTTGACAATTGTTTCAGATTTTTTTAAACAAAAGAACAAGTTTTCTAACATTTTTCCTGTTTTTAAATGAACATTTTAATTAAAAATAAACTGAAATTTCTGAATGACCACCTTAATTTTTTTGCATGAAATATTATGAGAAATGATGCATATTCACTATCATTTTCAACATTCTACATATGCTGCATCATATTAAAAAAGGCAAAATCATATTCCTGCGGAAATATGGGGCGTGTCTCGGACAAATTTCAAGCCTTCTTTTCAAATCTCACATATTAATTCACACGGTATTTTTAAAAGAAGGCGTGAAATTTGTCGGAGACACGCCCCACATTTTCGCCGGAATATGATTTTGGGCTTTTTTTAATATGATGCACCATACGTAGAAAATTGAAATTGATAGTGAATATGCATCATGTCTCATAGTATTTCATGCAAAAAATATAAGGTGGTCACTTAGAAATTTCAGTTTTTTTTAAAATTAAAATATACATTTAAAAACAGGAAAAATGTTAGAAAACTTGTTATTTTGTTTAAAAAAATCTGAAAATATTGTCAAACATTCGTATTCTGGTTTTTTACATCCCTTATGTTTTTCGTTGAAATCTGCTTAGTAGTTTCGTCACAATGCGCTCTTTTCCAAAACAGGCATTTAGGGCCATTACCCCCCATGGTCTTGAGATACAAACTTAAAAATGGGGAGAAATGAATTTCTTTTTATGGGCTATCGATCCATGTAGGACCCGATGTAGTTGTCACAAAGGCATATTTTACTAAGAAACCCGGCTATACCTTTTCTTTTGAAAGAGTGTAACGTTGTCAACAGAATTTTACTTATTATATCTTTCCTTATTTAGATTAGCACTTGATACACCTTTCTGAATAAAAATTTTTTATGGCATAATACAGTTAAAGAAGATGTAGTTTATTGAAATTCAAATGCCATCAATCAACATAAAATTCTGCAAAACAGTCACATGTATATACATATACAAATCAAAGAATTTCATAGATACAAAATTATTCACAATTTAATTTGACTTTTTTATTATTTCTCAGCTTTATGTATAGTATTTGTTTATTATGCATAACCTGAGAAAGCGTCATAAATTTTAAAAGAAGAGTTTTCACATTATTTTCACTTCACTGCTTGTATTTTTTACACCGATGGAGTGAAAAGTTTAATAATATCAATGCATGGAAAAAAAAGAATGAAAATAATTAAATCGAAATATTAGAAAGTATGCTATCCATTTTTATTGTGTAAAATCACTAATTAGTATTTTTACGACTATATTCTTCAAAAAAATTAAAATAAAAGACATGTGTATACAATATACATTAGCAGGGTTAGCATTAATCGTTTCTTTAGACGATAGATAAGTCGATTCAATCATAAAAATTCAATATTGATTAATTTAACTTCAATAAAATTAAAAAATTGACATAAAAATATGATTAATTTAGTCTGGAATAATTCAATCATGATTTATCTAATCATTATTGTAATTACAATGCGAAATTCAAATACTGCTGCATTTAACAGTCTAAAGTCACTTTCATTGCTAAAATTCTATTAAAATGCTGTTAAAAGACAAATTACGAAATTTCCGATTGAACTCAATTGATACATGATTACTCAAAAATATTCACATAAACAGGTGTCACATTTTAATTAATTATTTAGAAGGAATAGTGACAGTTTGGAACTCTTTTTCTCAGAACTTTTTGGCAACAATGTTAGATAAATAGGACTTCTTATAATCGTAAGGAAAATATTATAACTCATTTTAAACTTTTAAAATCTATTTTTCCCTTAATATTGAAATGAATTACGTTTGATTCTTTAGGAGAGCAGTATTTAGAACTAGCAAGTCGATTTCAGAAGTAATGGTGGCAAATTAATGGCGATAATCCTTGCTTCCATATAGACTGCACTTTTTGCCAGTGTCACAGCTACCACGGATGGCAACAACGAAAACTGTTTGGAAATTGTGATTTTTTTTTTATACTGATGGCGTTCGAAACTTAAAATTCTGCATAATGGTAGTTATTTGTAAGATTTAAATTATCTGTGAGGGCGGTATCTAAAAATTCGAAAACTAAAAGTGTAAAATGAGCAAAAATTCTGCTAGAAATAGCCTAAATTACTGAAAAAAAGAAAAAAAAAGTCTAGAAGGAAGTAAAAAAGTTTTCTTCAGGAGAATGAAAAAATGGGGAGTACTATACATATAATTCTTTCGATTATAAACAATACAACTATTATAAACATTCAGTCAAAATATAAAGAAGGATAAAAAAAAAAAAATCGTATAATGAGACATATTAGAGTAACGCGCAGGAAAGGAGCTTTGTGTTTAGAAAAGTAAATGCTAGTGTCTGCAGATGGGTTAAGAAATATAGTCGTAGCCTTTCCAATCTTATTGTAATATATATATATGTATACAAAATATCACACTGATCCTGAATTTTTTTTTTATCTCAGGTATTTATAATAATTTATCTTTTTTAATATAATATATATGTGACGATTTAAGGAGAACTCGAATTATTTCCACTGGTTAAAAAGAAACACACAGTCATGGCAAGCGAGGGAAAAAACAAAATAAATAAATAAATGTAGAAGATCCAATAATTAGTCATGGGCTGCTGTAAATTCATTTATTAACTTCGTAATAATGAGGAAGGAAAAGCTCCTTTTGCAAAAATTCCATCATTATTTCAGCGAGCTATCCTGATCTAAGAAGCAACCCAAGAAAACTTCTTTTTCATCTCGAGACTTCCACCTCTTTTAAACTAAAAAGAAAGTTCTGGAACATTCTGTAACCTCAAACCATCATTCTTTTATGTAAACAGAATTCTTGTCCAGCTACGAGATTATTTTCCACAAACGATAAATTTATTTTAAAAAAAATTATTTAACCAATTTATAATTGACTCAGAATTTTAAATATCTTAGGCAGACGATTTTTATAAATGATTAATTTTAAGAGAAAAAGAAAAGAAATGAATTTATTAATATGCACACATCAAAGGTTGACGTAGGAAAAATAAATAAATAGATAAAATAATGATATTTTTTGAAAGGTATGGTTTTGGAATAAATTTAATAAGACTTTCTTAAAAAGGGTTGATAAAAAAATAGAAGAAATCAGTTTTATTTGGAATATTAAGAAATAAAGTTTTAATTAAGAATATTTTTAATTTAGAGCCATCTTTTTAAATTTACGCATACTGGAATAATGTTTTTTAAGGCAAATTAAGAATTTATATCGTCTGCATAAGGATTAACAGATTAGATTTAGAAACAAGATTTTAATTTAATAATTTGAAGTAAGTACGGAATATTATTATAAGAAAATTAAGATAGTATAAAGGTTAGTTTTGGCGAAAAAATTTTAAATTTGTAATATATATATGGTAGATATCAATTTTATTTATTTATTTTATTTTATTTATTTTTGCAAAAAAGTGAGCATAATATATGTATATACATATATATATATATATATATATATTATTCATACACAATTTCCTTCATTTAAATAATATTCAAGGCGTCCTTTTGCCAAATCATGTCAACATATGCCCTTTCGAAAAAAAAAAAAAAAAAAAAAAAAAAAAAAAAAAAAAAACCTGCACGAAATATTTAAACACGGTCCAATCCGACCCAATTTAACTTTTAAGCAGAAGCTCCCTCAGTGTCTACTCTTCGCCAAATAGAGCTCGTGGTTTCTGAGATTTCAAGTCCCATTCTTCGGCCATCATTTACAGATGCTATACGAAATAGTTTTACATTGTATAAATCCCTTTTATCAATCCAGTATCATCATGAAAGTAACGTCTTTGGTTTTTCTATCAGTTTTTAAGTAAATATGTTTGGATATTTAATGGAATTTATTTTTGCAATGATGTAAAATAATGTTATTTTATGTTGTTTATTTAACATATTCTGACTAACATAAAAATATATACTTTAAAAATTATGGAATTAAAAAATAGAGTTTTCTATTGATACTGATTGATAAAACGGGTTAATAAAAAATTAATTTTTTTATACATGCTATAAGTGATCCATTGAAAATATAAGATCCTATGATAAAAAGTTAATTAAATCCAATTGATTTATTAAATCATCAGATTTTAAAATATTCACCTTTTATATAAACATTTTAATAACAATTTTAATTTTTCTTAAGAAAGGTGTTATAGTAAAAATAAAATACATTGACATGTTTCGGAACCGTCAAGTAAGTTCCATAGTCATAATATAAATAAAACAAAATTTCAAAATATTTCTCGGACAATACAAATGACACGCGACAATGAGATATAAATAACAAAAAACACGCGCTCTATTGCAAAAAATTAAATTAAAACTTTTCCATATCTGAAAGGCAGTTTTGAGAAATTAAAATTTAAATTAAAAAAGTTTAATATTCATTTGATTGCAACTCCTCCACCAAAATTAAGTTGTTTACTTAATAAGCAAGTGGATCCTATAGGACATGATGATCTTGCTGGAGTTTATGAAATACCTTATATTACTGAAAATGGTGACTTAAATTATTACATAGGCATGACTGGGAGAAAGTTTGGAATTAGAAAAGGGGAGCACGAATCTGATATTAAATTTGGACGTACTAATACTGCCTTATCAAGAACATATTTAAATGAGGAGATAAAAATATTGTTTAATCAAATTAAATTATGTTTCATATCTAATTGTAATCGTAAATCTATTATAAGAGAGTCCATTGTAATTTATACGCGTAATAATCTGGCTTGCAATGATACCGTTTCTTTTATTATTCCTAAGTTATGGTTAGAATTAATAAATAAATTCCTCGTGAGGGCTTGAATGGGATGAACCAAGTTGGAATTCCTTTTGATCATGGTCTATTTTTATTTTAATTTAATTTTTTACAATAGCGCGCGTGTTTTTTGGTGTTTTAGGTAGCTTTCATTACAAAAAGTAAAAAGCTACCTATTGCAGCCGTCCGGAGGAAAGCACTTCCGGAAAATTTTGGTATATTTTCACCGATCATGACCCCCAGACCCCAAAACCACCCTCCGTTCAAATGTTGACATATATATATATATATATATATATATATATATATATATATATATATATATATATATATATATAACCATATATATATATATATATATATATATATATATATATATATATATCTGATTTTTGTCATGCGATAACTAACGTATTTATGAACCGATTTGAATGAAACTTGGTATGTACATAGTACATACAAATGTCTCGACCGAGTTCGTTGGTCAGCATCATCCGCCATTTTGTTTCAAAATGGTGGCCATTTTAAATTTTTAAAAAAATTTTAAATTTAAAATTAAATGCGAAAAAATTAAAAGTTGAAAAATATTTTTCTTTTACTTGTTAGAACTTAAAACAAAGATTCCAGAACACTTTTTATTTTGTCTATATCTTAAAAAATGATTGAGTTATAGCACTTTGAATTTTTCTTATGGCTGACATTTTGAAACGATCTGATTTTTGTCATGTGATAACACGCGTATTTATGAACCGATTTCAATTAAACTTGGTATGTACATAGTACATACAAATGTCTCGACCGAGTTCGTTGGCCAGCATCATCCGCCATTTTGTTTCAAAATGGTGGCCATTTTAAATTTTTTTAAAAATTTAAAATTTAAAATTAAATGCTAAAAAATCAAAATTTGAAAAATATTTTTCTTTTACGTGTGAGAACTTAAAACAAAGATTCCAGAACACTTTTTATTTTGTCTATATCTTACAAAATGATTGAGTTATAGCACTTTGAATTTTTCTTATGGCTGACATTTTGAAACGGTCTGATCTGAACAATCCACAATGTTGCTTTAAAATGGCATACACTTTATGATATCATGGAATTTGGTGACTCTCTAAATCGCTTAAAATTAAACCAGATTGAATAAAAGATGACTAATTTCTAAAAATTCCTATTAATATTCAGTCTTGACAAAAACTAGTATTCAATCTTATAAAATCACTAATTTTATAAGATTATTTCCACTAATTTGAGATTAGTATTTTTGAACAATGTAACTTACTTTAAAATAAATAAATAAATATATAAGTATATGAAAGCTACCTCTTCCTCCCGGCATTGCCGGAAGGACTTTTTTATATCTCTTTGTCGCGTGTCATTTGTAGTGACCGTGAAATAGTTTGGAAATTTTTATTTTTAGTTAAGTTTTAGATCATGGTCTATATTTTAATTTAATTTTTTGCAATAGAGCGCGTGTTTTTTGTTATTTATATCTCATTGTCGCGTGTCATTTGTATTGTCCGAGAAATATTTTGAAATTTTGTTTTATTTATATTATGACTATGGAACTTATTTGACGGTTCCGAAACATGTCAATGTATTTTATTTTTACTTTAACACCTTTCTTAAGAAAAATTAAAATTGTTATTAAAATATAAGATCCTTTAAAATATAAATAATTTTAAATTTTAAAGTGATGTTTTATATTATATGTAACAATTCATCGATGCTGGGTTAATAAAATCTATAAAATCTATTTCGTAACGATTTCGAAAATTACAAGTAGATTAAGATGTGCGTGTGTTTTAGAAGTGCATTATTAAAGCTTATAAAGTTATTAGTTTCTGAAGTCAAATAATCACTTTTTTGGAATCGTGAATAGGACAAAAGAAATGCATTATATTTTATTAATTTTTTTTCATAGACCAATGAAAACTATGCAGTTATTTTTATATCTATATAAGATATTTTTTTCGTCAGGTAAAATACCAAACATTTTATTGTTTATTTTTGTTGCTTTATTACAAAATATCTAACTATGGAATTAGCCTATGCAGTTTCTGTGTTTTCTATAGGATACATCTCATTACATTTTTTATGTATAAAAATAATGTTTAAAAAAAGAAATTGGTATTAAAAAAGCTTAACATGTAGCAGAACTAAAGAACATAGCAATTGTTTCCTTCTAGCTTTTTTTCCAGACAGTTATGAGTTAAATAATAATCGCTTTCAGTATAAATGTACAAAATGTACAAAAACGAAAACGAACAATAATTTTAATGTTCGTTAAGATACCATTTATAGAGTCTATTAGTAATAAAACATTATTAAATTTGTATTTATCTATGTTTTTCAATGATTTTACAATACAAAAGAGTAAAATAAAATAAACAATTCTAATGAAATTGCCAAAAAATGTACTTCTTGAATCTCCACGTATCATAAAATTTTCTGTACAAATAAATAAAGTTTAAGATTTCTTGCTTTTCTGTCTTTGTTAGTAACCACACTGTAAAAAAAAAAAAAAAAAAAAAAAAAAAAAAAAAAAAAAAAAAAAAAAAAAAAATCTGCAAAGGTACTAAACCTTTTCTAGGAAACTGGGATTCCAAGAACTTTTCATGTAACGATGACAGGAAAAATTCATGTAATCGATTCTGAAACTTGAATTTTTGCTGTTACCGTTACAGGAAAATTTCTTGGAATCCCAGTTTCCTAGAAAAGGTTTAGTACCTTTGCAGATTTTTTTGTTCAGTGCAGTTTGTTAATATAAATTCATAACTGAAATTAAAAAAAAAAATAATAATACTCTTGTGTTAGACAAGTTTGATTTCAAATAATAAAAATTTTACAGAATGAACTTAAATTTTAAATATCATTCCGTTTCAGCAAATTAAAT
This sequence comes from Maratus speculifer, assembly GCA_964019185.1. Classification (NCBI taxonomy): domain Eukaryota; kingdom Metazoa; phylum Arthropoda; class Arachnida; order Araneae; family Salticidae; genus Maratus; species Maratus speculifer. The sequence goes on along the minus strand of OZ025297.1, from coordinate 7,512,261 downwards.
ACACAAAACGAATTCACAACATCTTTTTATTAAGAGATTTTGTCTGATATTGTGAATCAAATGTAAATGAAACAATTTATCTTATTAAAAAAGAATCAAGCAGAACCATTTAAATCGTTTTCTTTTATGACGATTAAATAACATTCATTGATGTATTTAAATTTTGGGACATCATTAACTCTTTGAAAAGAGTTATAAAAAGAAAAAAAACTGAAAGCTATTTGGTATAATAATGTACAATATTTCCGGATTTTTTTAAGCAGTCCTTTTTCCCCCAAAATTATGGACATCGTACAAAACGATTTTATAAAAGAATTATTTCATTTAAAAATAATGAAGCACATAAATATATCTTTATAGATATATTTTCTATTTTTACGAGGGCAGGGATCGAAATCAGGTTTTTTGCGGTTTGTTTCAGTATTATTTTATTTTTTGCGATCATAATATTTTTTACCCATTCAGATTTTTTTTAAAAATCTTTATCATATTAATTTTTTCGAATAAATATTAGAATTAAAATATTTTATATAAATAGCTATTTTTATTTTTTACTTTTAATGCTTTCAAAAAATCAAATGTCGTCACATTTAAATATCTACAGTTTAATTCTTTTGAATTTATATAAATTGAAATGCTGTAAAAGAAGTGGATGCAGAATCATGTTTTTTGTGCCTGTATTTCGAGAAATGTTTGGATTATTTCGTTACATCAAATTATTACATAATACAGAAAGCAACCGAAATAGACACAAGCAACTAAAATATCTTCTTAGCTATTTATCTAATGGAATTGCATGGAATTTTTAACTTAAGTGTTAATTTTGGTCATTTTTTATGACTTAAAGTTAGTTTAAATATCTATTATAATGTAGAAATTTTCATTACTAACTATATTTTGTTTAAATTTATGATAAATATTTTTTCACTGATTCATCTTGAAACGAATTTTGCTCTTATAAACTAGCAGGCTTCACCTGCTGCATTAATCTGCTTCTTGAAATGAACCTTAAATTAAATGAAATGGTGACTATGAAGTTGTATTTAAACAACATAGAACGCCACCTGGAATGCCCTTCCGCATTGCTGCAAACGATACGAACACCATTCCGGTATTATATTTCCCTGTTAAAGAAAAAAATCTTTTAGTTTATTATTCACATTGTACTTTGGGGAATGAGACTTATAAATGACGAATATGACAACAGGAATTCAAATACTCGCAGATATGACATTACTAAATTTTAGAGAATCTAAACGACCGAGACGCAGGGATTGACTATTGGACATGAAAAATATTTGGTTGATTCAACAAAACTATTATTAGAAACAATCACATCGATATATATAGCAATGAAAAATGCTAAAATATTAATAAAATTATTTGTTACACAGCTTTACATGTTTTATAATTAAAAAGCTGAAAATTTTACTTCAGTTCTGGTAAGTGGTCAGTAACAACTGATGGCCATTTACAAAAAATTAGGGAAAACGTAGCTTTGGATATATAAGTAAAATTCCAATAAATTTAAAAAATATATTTTTTTTCTTTTAAGATAAAAAAGGTGACATATTCGCTACGTATGAAAAAACGCATATAATTTAGTAAGTCAAGTTGAATATTTGTTTGTGGACTGTTTAATTCTTAATGGAATTAAACTAGATCCAAGTAAAAAGATTATTTGTTGTGAAGTTACTTCCAAGTCGAATATTATACTCTAGTGCAGATAAATTGTTTATTTTTATCAAAAGCTGATAAGCATTTACAATAATTTAGGAAGAAAGACGTTTTGATTTTGTGAATGCAGATACGATGAGTCCTTAAAATATGAAATTATTTTCCTATGCCTATTTATAATAAGATTGTCTTTTCTGATTAAGTATGATTTTATACTTTGTATTCTCAAACATGCTCTGGCTGTTTAACAAGTGATCGCATTGACCTTAGTACACTGTCATTCGATGAAATAAATAAATGTAAAAAAATATCCTCACATAGATTATTATATTAATGTCAAGTTCCATCCCTTCCTATGATTAAAAAGGCTAATTTTCAACACCCTCATATTACAGTGAAAAAACTTTATTTTGGGGAATATATCAGATATTTAATTCTAATGGAAAAACGAATTTTTAACAAATTTTCATAAATAGACATCAGTTGTTGCTATAAAAATCATTTTATTTACTCTAAAATACAATTTTTCAAAAAAAAAAAAAAAAAAAAAAAAAAAAAAAAATTAAGGAATAGCATTTAATAGTCTTTTAAAAGATTATATATGTATATATATTATACACTTATTCTTTTCAGATCGGTTCATTTAAAAAGGATGGGATGTTGTATGCTAATAAATAAAAAATTAAGTATCATGTTATGAAGTTCAGGAGAATTTGTCATTAATAAAAATAGTATTTCGATACATTTTCTAGAAAGTACATTTTTTTTTCATTTAATACTACATATGCGAATCTTTTATCCAGAATCAATCACGTTTGTTGGAATTTTCGTATAATGTTGAATCTCTTCTTGCATTTACCTTTCCTTTTGCTACATCGACGACTGAAATGTAGGAAAAGTTTTATTCGGAAAGCAATTTTCAAAGTTTTTTCGATATCCGAAATCCATTTGATCTTGTACTTTCGGCTACGATGGGCCAATAAAGAAATTTTCTGCAAGATTTTAATAACTGAAAACATTGGATATTAAGTTTGATGCTGTTATAGTTGTATCTTATCATAGTTTTAGTCATTATAAGTACTATTTATAAATTAAAATATATATATATATATATACATACATTTTTAGTCATATGAATTAAAAAAATCAGTGCAATAACAGTTTAAAAATTGATAATTTACATTCAATACTATTTTTTTTTCAAAGTTAAAGACCAAGTGAAATTTTATAAAATTTCTTCATGGAGGAAAAGTTTACATTGCCAACTTTGTTATCCAAGGAATTTTGTTAAAACCATAACCTGTGTTTTTATAAAAGGACAAAAGTTATCGAACTGAAATGAATTCAAATTTCGATAGAAATGATGATTTAGTTAATTTGATTGCTTTAATGAGATAGTTTGGATATTGTTTGTATAGCGAAAAAGCACCGGAAAACTGGCGATAATTTTTTGTTAAAATGATAATTTTTGTGAAAAATCATATGTAAGTAAAAACAATATATACGACGCGTTTCGAACTACAAAAACTAACGGATCATCAATAAGCTAAATTAAACATGTGTCTGTAAGCTGAAAAGGTCAAAAATGAGCTGAAAATAGAAAGTAGAGTGTGCAAAAAATTGTGGTAGCAGAAAGGAGCACATGCAGAAGACAAAAGCTTTTCAGAAAGAGAAAATAATGGGGGAAAATGGAAATGAAAGGAATATACAAAATTAACAATAAAATAAAAGGAGTTAATCAATAGAAAAAATATTTTTTAATTGGTGAATAAAAAAAGAAAAAACAAGGAAACTGAATAAAAAGGAAATTTAAAAAATAATTAAAAAATAAAAGAAAACAAGAGAAAAGAAAAAGAAAAAAGAATTACAAAAAAAAAGAAGATTATGAAAAATCACCACTGGCAAGATTTTTAGAATTTGTATGAATTAAATATGTTTCTTGAGAATTTAAGTGAGAGGGAAAGACATGATAAGACATAATAAGACTTCTGGCCATGAATAAATTGAAAGAATGACTGGAAACCCAACTGTGAAATGATTGGCCAAGATTTAAAGATTCCTTGATTCGCAATATATTTCGGATACTTGCCTAATCTGAATTACAAAGTTATCTTTGTTTTCCCAATATAATCTAAATTGCAAGAGTAAAGAATAAAATAAACTCCTCTCTGGTTCAAAGAAGGAAATTTAAATTTATTCAGATGCATGAAAATAATTTTTAAATTGAAATGAGAAAGGATTTTAACAATTTTAAAACAGTAAAGAGAATACAATGGCAGAACTACAGAATTAAAGTTAGGGGAATTATTTGAATAAGAAAGAGAACGCATGGGCTTATTAAATTTATAGAGAATTTTGTCAATCAAAGAGGGATTAATACCACGATCAAGGACAAGAAATTTGAGATAATTAATTTCCTTATTCTGAGCAGAAGAGTCCGACCAAATGCGTATTGCTTTTAAATGAGTTTAAATATCATTTTCAATGTACAGTCGGCTCTCGTTAATTCGAACTCGTCGGGACCACAAGAAATGTTCGAATTAGTGGCAAATATAAAATGAAAACATGTTTAATATAGTACATTACAAAGGAATTAATGTTATAGTGTTTTTTTTTTATATAAATTTATTCCGTCTGTTATCATTAGAATATGACTTAATATTAAATTAAAATGTATAAATCCATAAACTAATTAAAAGATTAGAAACAACCACAATGGAAGAAAAATTTAAAGCGTCACTGATGGACAGACAGGTGACGTTCCACAGAAAGTGGATATCAAATGCATTGGATTACATGTATACTCTTTCGAAACAATTTTTACAAAAAATCAAAGAAAGAAAGTTATTCAAATGACCTGAAATCCGTGAGAAAGAAAAGAAAAATGAAAAATCGGAATTCTCGTTAGTTCGAATTAAACGAAGTGAAGAGAAAATGAGTTCGAATTAATGAAAGTTTTTAACGTTATTCTGCCATTGAAAATTTCGGGACTTCATGTTTAGTTCGAATGAAGCGAAGATTCGAATTAACGAGAGTCGGCTGTAACTCGATTTTATGTTGAGAAGGATATTTTGAAAAGCTTCAGGAGGAAAGTATATAGAGAAGTATTTTCTAAAAACAGAAATATAGAACTGATCCGGATGATTCGTAATCAAGACATCTTGGAAAAGAAGAGAGTAGTTCTCTTTGACATCGAGAGTACATTGAATACCAGGATCAACAGTATTAACAAGATAAAGCATATTACACTATTAAAATTTTTTCTGTAATTTGACCCAAATCTTGGTGCTCAGTAGGTATCACCATAAGATGGTGAAATCTCGTACCAACATTTGGAGCTTACTATTTTAACTTTATTCCAACTATTGGAACTATGCTTGAACAGGAGCTCCAAATATTGGTTCAAGATTTCACCATCTTACAGTAGCAGCTATATTGAGCACCAAAATTTGGTTCAACGTAGGAGAAGATTTTTAACAGCGTAGAGAGATCCAGCACAGAGGAAATAAAAATAAAAGCGTTGGTTACGGCTAATATTTTTTTAATAAATATATTTTATTTTATTAAATTCGAAGATATGTAAGTACAGATTACATACTGAAATTTATTTTAATATTTTAAATTATACAGTCAGGAGAAGTAATTATGACCATCCTTATAATGGCGAAAATTGTGCATGATAAAATTTTATTTCACGCTTAAATATTAACCTATTGAACTATTTTCAAGAAAATACTTTTCAGAAATGCTATGGTTTCGGAGGACTTTTTCGTTGACTTTTCCTTGCATCTGTATCTCTATTTAAATCAGGTGAAAAAGCAGTCGGAAAGCAGTTATTTCATACCGGTGTAGATGTGTTAAGTGATATTTCACAAGGTGATAATATTAAAACAGCAGCTAAATTACGATTTAAGGAAGTCGGTAAAAATCTGATAGACAAAGTAGCAGTTAAAGTGAAATCTATGATTGGGTCAGGTCAAAGGAATAAAAAACGAAAGAGAAGCCAAAGGTCTCTCAGTCGTCCTAAAGCGAAGAAAGTGAAAGCACGCGATATTTTTACTTAAAGATATCTGGCCTTATTCATAAAGATTCTTCCGCAATTTGTTTAACTTCTAAATATCGCACATTTTCAATTTTTACACTATCGTATATGGAAAAAAGTGTACGTTTAAATTCAATTTGTTTAAAAGCTGTACCTCGATTTATTTTTGAGACATTATTTTTTTTGTAATTTTTAATACCAATTTTGTAAATGTGTCAACATATGTACTCCATTTCTTTTTAAAGCGTAAAAAAGAAAAAATATATTTTTTTTTCCTATTCAAACTTCCATGCAACAATGAGAAGGAATAAAAACTTAAAGAAAAAATGGACTAATGAAAAAAAATTTTTTTATTAAAATAATAATCTTTTGCAAAATCTTATTATTTGTTTTGTGACAAGAGATTTTCAGCTATAAGTGCTCAAAATTTTAAAGCTTTTACTTGTATATTTTTTGCGCATGGACTCTGTGACAGACAGAAGGCAGAGACGAATAGAGTATCGTCAGATGAACGAAACCCTAAAAAGGCATATTTTTGGTGAGAGTGAGTTCATAATTTTAATTATTTACTAAGTTATATATTTTTAATTATTTACTAAGTAAATGTGAATTAAAATATTGAATGTTAGGAACATTTAGGATTAGGAATATTTATGCAGATAGTGTTCAGATCATATAATTAGATGCTTTCAGTTATGCTGCACAATCGTTAGCAAGTTGCAATGAAACAACATTTTCTTCAGAAAAAAGAAAGTTTTTAATATATTGTGTCTGATAAGAGATTGGCATTGGAATTTTCTTCTGAGAACAAGGAATGTGTTTTGTTATGTTAAGGAATTTATCCAGAGCATGGAAAATAAATAACCGTAATATATATGGTGCACAATTTAATAACATTGCCAAAACATTGTTTTAACACGTGTTGCTTCAGTAACATCTGTCAGTTCAACTTGGAATGTTAAGATTAAATAACGCATAACAGATGAATTTCTGAATACACAATTATATTTTCTTTTAATAATACAAGTATTATTTTTACATATATGAATAACATAATGAAAAGAGGATATTTAAATGTGTACCTATATACAGGGTGTTTTGCTACCAGACTGACAAACTTTGAGCGGTGATAGTAGACATGAAGACAAACATTATTAAATGGGAAACCATGGGGCGCAAACGTCTTCTGTAGGAGCTAGGAGCCATTAAAGTTTAAGGTCCAAAAATTCAAACGATGATAAAAAACGGAAAAAAGGGTTGATTCGTTTGCGATTTTCACTGAAATCATTCTTTATAACACAATTAAAAAAGACAATTATCGACATTCAAAAATTGTCGATAGAGCTGCTTTAGACTTTAGAGTAACGAACAACTACTTTTTACCGTTATTTTTGTGCATGGGATTGAAATTATTTTAAAGTTTAGATTTTAACTTAAATTTTATTCCCAAAATCGGAAACATTGGAATCGGGTAACTGACGAAAATTTGATGAACAGAGGGGCGGATTTTAAACATTCATAAACATTATACAGACTGATCGATTTTGTTGCGGTTTGCGTTTAGTTCATTCCCTTTGTAATTATTTTATTCCAAATGACTTACAGCTCTTGTGTATCCATTTTTTGATAGAGGGCGCTTACGACACATCTCTGACATGTCAATGGCATTACTCTTGTGTGTTTTACTACCAGACCAACATACTTCCAAGGAGTGTTAAGGATGCAAAGTGATTCGGATTCACATAGGAATGTAACATTGAAAATGTCTTTTTAGCGTGTTGTGGATAAAAGAAGCAGCGAAAAAAGCAACAGAAACAGGTAGTGAAACAGCAACACGTTAAAGTGGCAGAAAGCAACTTAGTTAAAGGTTTTACTACAAAAGGTATCCGAAATTGCGACTAGAAGTAGTCGGGCATGCTTGACAACAGCGTCGCGTGCAACTCCTTACGCCTTTGAATTCCTGGCATCTCGAATAGCTTTCTGGCAGCTACAGAAATTCGAGCTGAAAAGTCTTCCACTGACGGTACAGGAGTCTCATACATTCAAATTTTCATTTGATCCCAGCAGAAGAAGTCCATGCATATTGAGATTCAGATTGAGCCAGGTGGTAGGGGGCGGCTACTAATTGGTTTGAGCTCAATTAGCCCCACCCATCAACGTTTATTTAAAAAATACAGAACAATTATACAGTAATAAAATAAAGGTAGGTAACAAAAAGTAATTGATATAATGAAGTAGAAGCGACGATCTGGCAGGATAACGAACCGGGCAACCACTACTTATCCACCGCTGTCCACATGTTCCAGTGAGGTGTCTGCGAACATCATTGGTAAAATTTGGAGGAGCCCCATCGTGCTATAGAATGGCACAACGAAAGAGGAACATGTGCTTTTACCAGAAGTTCCGACAGAACGTGTTGTTGAAATATCAAGTGGCTTTTTTCTCTGCTTCTTTTCACCCTAACTCGTAAAAAAGATATTTTTGACATTACATTATGTTATGATTCCGAGTCGTCTTTGCATCCCTAACACTTCCTAGAAGTATGTTGGTCTGGTAGTAAAACACCCAGGAGTAATGCCATTGAAATTTCGGAGATGTGTCGGAAGCTCCCTCTAACAAAAAATGGGAACACCAATGCTGTATGTCATTTTGAATAAAACAATTACCATAAGAATGACCTACACGCAAACCGCAATAAAATCGTTTAGTTTGTCAAATGTTTATGAGCGTTCAAAATCACCTCCTCTGTTCACAGTTCAATTTTCGCTAGTTACCCGATAACAATGTTTCCGATTTTGGGCTTAAAATTTAAGTTAAAGTCTAAACTTTAGAATAATTTCAACCCCGTGCACAAAATAAGGATAAAAAGTAGTTGTTTTTTACTCTAAAGTCTAAAGCGCCCTCTATCGACAATTTTTGAATGTAACCTTTTAAAAATTTTTTACAAACAAATCCTGATATAAAGAATAATTTTAGCAAAAACCGCAAACGAATCCACCCTTTTTTCCATTTTTTATAATCGTTTGAAGTTTTGGACTTTAAACTTTAATGGCCCCTGGCTCCTACGGAAGACTTTTGCGCCCCATGGTTTCCCATTTATTAATATTTGTCTTCATGTCTACTATCACCCCTCAACGTATGTCGGTCTGGTAGCGAAACACCCTGTATATAAATACATATATTGTGACTCTCTTTCTCACATTAAGCAAGCACACGCACATCCATATAAACATATTCAAAAATTGATATTTAGTTCTATATACAGATACAGATTGTTTCAAATTAATAAATTTTTAGGTAGATTTCGTATGAAATACTACCGATTGTGGTCTCTCCAATGTTGGAATTTCTAAAAAATTTTGCAGATTTACGCCGATTATGACCTCTGGACTCCAAAACTACCATCAATAAAAAAGTTTATATGTATATCTATGTATCTATATATAAATAAAAATATAAATAAATATATACTGGGTGTCCCAAAAATGACTGATGGATTTTAAAATTCAATAACTTGCAAAGGGTAACAGCTATTTAAAAAAATTTTTGCAGGAGGGTTATGTATAATGTCAGGAGTTTGTTTACCGTAATTTTTTATTTTAGTTCGAATTTCAAACAATAGGTGGCGCTGATGGCGATTGAAGGCCAGGTCGACGCTTCACTCAGCACTGATCACTTGGCCTTCAATCGCCGTCAGCGCCACCTATAGTTTGAAATTCGAGCTAAAATAAAAAATTACGGTAAAAAAACTCCTGACATTATACATAACCCTCCTGCAAAATTTTTTTAAATAGCTGTCACCGTTTGCAAGGTATTTAATTTTAAAATCCAACAGTCATTTTTGGGACACCCGGTATATATACATATCTCACTTTCTTCTGGGCGCGATAACTTCTATAGTTCTGCTCCAATCTCTTCCAAACTCATGCATAAAATCAAGGGGTATAAAATATGGGATAAGTATGACACATGTGAAAAAAATTTATAATTTTTTCATGTTTTATAATCTTTTTATGTTTTTATTTTATTATTATTTATTTTTTAAGAGAAAAAGTACAGATTAAAATGATATACTGTCGAAACAAAGCCTTTTTTCTTTGAATAACAAAAAGTAAATATTTTATAAAATTTTTCAAAAATAGAGGGAATATGAAACAAATATTTTGAAGATTATTGAGGGATGAGCTCAAGTTCCTTATACTTAATGTAAAATATATTTTGCCGATGAAAACTGCTTTAAAATTAAGCATTTTAAAGTTAATTTTTTTGTGATATTATAAAATAGTAAAAAGAATATAAAAAGCATACTTAGGAAATATATAGAAAACTTCTACGCCAAAAATGAATTATCTTTATTTTATATTCTCGCATTCAGTTGATATTAAATTGTCAGAAGCTCATCAGTCAATTTCAAAATACTTATTTGTTGTCTTAAATAACTCTGTATGACAGATTCATGTATCATTAACTAACGGGGTTTAAAAATTTTTCTCTGTTGGTGAAATTTCAGAAAATTTTATACTCTATTTTTGAAACTTTTCTGGTGTAGGGCTTTAACTCTCAACACTAAATACTTTAGTGAATTTTTAGCATGTATTTGTCAAGAAAAAAAAATATACAGAAATCACTTAAAAAACATTTGAAAAGTTAAAACTAAAGAAGGAGAAAATATTCAAATTCTTCAACATAATTAAATGGTTTCTAATATTTTAATAAATTGTTAATAAATAATACAAATTAAGATGCAAAAATACAAAATGTACAAAATAATGATAATATAAAAGGATAATACAAAATAAAGAAAAATTACCGAAAATCATTTTGAATTTCTAAAAAAGTCCTTCCGGCAATGCCGGGAGGAAGAGGTAGCTTTCATATACTTATATATTTATTTATTTATTTTAAAGTAAGTTATACATTGTTCAAAAATACTAAGCTCAAATTAGTGGAAATAATCTTATAAAATTAGTGATTTTATAAGGTTGAATACTAGTTTTTGTCAAGACAAGACTGAATATTAATAGGAATTTTTAGAAATTAGTCATCTTTTATTCAACCTGGTTTTATTTTAAGCGATTTAGAGAGTCACCAAATTCCACGATATCATAAAATGTATGCCATTTTAAAGCAACATGATGGATCGTTCAGATCAGACCGTTTCAAAATGTCAGCCATAATCAAAATTCAAAGTGCTATAACTCAAACATTTTTTAAGATATAGACAAAATAAAAAGTGTTCTGGAATCATTGTTTTAAGTTCTAACACGTTAAAGAAAAACATTTTTCAACTTTTAATTTTTTCGCATTTAATTTTAAATGTTAAATTTTTTAAAAAATTAAAATAGCCACCATTTTGAAACAAAATGGTGGATGATGCTGGCGAACGAACTCTGTCGAAACATTTGTATGTACTATGTACATACCAAGTTTCATTGAAATCGGTTCATAAATACGCGTGTTATCACGTGACAAAAATCAGATCGTTTCAAAATGTCAGCCATAAGAAAAATTCAAAGTGCTATAACTCAATCATTTTGTAAGATATAGACAAAATAAAAACTGTTCTGGAATCGTTGTTTTAAGTTCTAACACGTAAAAGAAAAATATTTTTATATTATTCAAATTTTGATTTTTTTCGCATTTAATTTTAAATTTTAAATTTTTTTAAAAATTTAAAATGGCCACCATTTTGAAACAAAATGGCGGAAGATTCTAGCCAACGAACTCGGTTGAGACATTTGTATGTATTATGTACATACCAAGTTTCATTGAAATCGGTTCATAAATACGCGTGTTATTACGTGACAAAAATCAGATCGTTTCAAAATGTCAGCCATAAGAAAAATTCAAAGTGCTATAACTCAATCATTTTTTAAGATACACACAAAATAAAAAGTGTTCTGAAACCGTTGTTTTAAGTTCTAACACGTAAAAGGAAAATATTTTTCAAATTTTGATTTTTTCGCATTTAATTTTAAATTTTAATTTTTTTGAAAAATTTAAAATGGCCGCCATTTTGAAACAAAATGGCGGATGATGCTGACCAACAAACTCGGTCGAGATATTTGTATGTACTATGTACATACAGGGGTTGGACAAAAATATGGAAACACCTTACAAAAAATACATTTCCTTGCCTAATATGGTGTAGGGTACCCGTTATTATTCAAAACAGTTTGCAGTCTTCTCGGAATGGATAAATACATTTTCTGTATGTTTGCCAAGGGAATATTGTACCATTCTTCCTGCAAAACTGTGGCAAGTTCAGATAACGATGTTGGCGGTGGATAGCGAGAACGCACTTTCCGCTCCAATGTAGACCACAAAGGTTCGATAATATTCAGGTCTGGTGACTGTGGTGGCCAGGGGAGATGCGACAATTCATCCTCGTGCTCAGAAAACCAGTCCTGAACAATGTGAGCTGTGTGAATGGGGGCGTTGTCGTCTTGGAAGATACCATCACCTTTGGGGAACAAAGTTTGTAACATTGGATGGACTTGATCGGCCAAAATGTTCACATAAGTCTGAGCAGTAATACGCCCTGACAGAGTTATTATGGGGCCAGAAGAGAACCACGATATGGCTGCCCAAACCATCACCGAACCCCCGCCATGTTTCACTCTTGGCAACAAGCAGTCTGTATTATAGGCTTGAGATGGCGTTCTCCAGACGTAAACTCGACCAGAAGTGGGAAACAATGTGAAAGTAGACTCATCAGACCATATTACTCTTTTCCACTGCTCTATAGTCCAAGCTTTATGACTTAAACACCACTTTTTTCTGTTACGGGCATTAGCATCACTGATGAATGGCTTTTCAATTGCAGCCCGGCCAGCAATTCCCTGTTTATGAAGCTCCCTTCTAATTGTTTCGGTACTCACAGGGTTTGGTAACATGACAGTCATTTCAGCAGTAACTTTTGCAGCTGTGGTCTTCTTATTTTTCGCGATAATCATCTTTAATGAACGTCTGTCACGATCACTCAGCACGCACTTTCGTCCGCGCTGTGATTTAGCGGATGATGTTTTTCCGCATTTCAAATATGCAGAATAAATCTTCGATACAGTACCTCTTGAAATATTAAAAACTTCGGCTACCTTGCTGACGGAAGCACCTACCATACGCGCGCCAACTATTTGACCACGTTCGAAGTCTGTTAACTCCGACATAATGCAAGGACAACCTCACATAAACGTGCTCCAACAACGACCGAACGGTGCAGCGATATTATGAAGTTGCATAGGTGGCGTCAGTAGACAAAAATGCCAGCGCCATCTATATAGCTCATTAAAATCAAGCTTTCATTTCAAACATGCTTTTCAAAAGGTGTTTCCATATTTTTGTCCAACCCCTGTACATAACAAGTTTCATTCAAATCGGTTCATAAATACGTTAGTTATCGCATGACAAAAATCAGATATATATATATATATATATATATATATATATATATATGGTTATATATATATGTCAACATTTGAACGGAGGGTGGTTTTGGGGTCTGGGGGTCATGATCGATGAAAATATACCAAAATTTTCCGGATGTGCTTTCCACCGGACGGCTGCAATAGGTAGCTTTTTAGCTCACAGGCTATCATAGCCTGAGAGCTTATGTGCCCGTCCGTTCTGTATGTATGTTCGTATGTTCGTATGTTCGTGCGTAACGCGATAACTCATGATAAAAATATTGGATCCACTTGAAATTTTGTATATAGGTATATCCTGATAAGGCGCTTCCCTGATTAGTTTTTGGAGTTCATTCGATATGTATAAGAGGGGGAACGGGGGGCTCATGCCCCTCCCCTTAATTGATATAAACGGGATTTTCATGCAGAATTAACAGTTTTCGTTCAAAATTTAGATATAGGATCATTCTGATGAGGCGATTCCGTGACTGTTATTAGATGTTCATTGAATAAGTATAAACAGGGGGAACGGGGGGGTCATGCCCCTCCCCTTAATTGATATAAACGGGATTTTCATGCAGAATTAACAGTTTTCGTATAAAAACATTTCATATTTATTTACTTAGAAGGTGTCACAAATAAAAATTAAATTAAAGAGTTGACATGTTTCGGTTCATTAATAAGAACCGTATTCATAACATATAAAATCAGTAGAAAATTAAATGACACTGGATATAAATATAATTGAATATATAATATATAATATAATATAAATATAATTATATTTATATCCAGTGTCATTTAATTTTCTACTGATTTTATATGTTATGAATACGGTTCTTATTAATGAACCGAAACATGTCAACTCTTTAATTTAATTTTTATTTGTGACACCTTCTAAGTAAATAAATATGAAATGTTTTTATACGTGAATGAAAAAAGGTGAAGTGATTTTGTTTTAGTTTTTGAAAAAACGAAAGCTAACAACAGTTTTAACATTAACAGTTTTCGTTCAAAATTTAGATATAGGATCATTCTGATGAGGCGATTCCATGACTGTTATTAGGTGTTCATTAAATAAGTATAAACAGGGGAAACGGGGGTTCTAATGCCCCTCCCTTTAACTTGTATAAATGGATTTTTCAAGCAGAATTGTCGGATTTCGTTCAAATCTCTGAATAGTTTTGGAAGTTCAATGGTTAAGTATAAAAGAGGGGAATAGCTCCTCTTAAATTATATAAATGCTAAATGGGTTTTTATTAAGAATAATCCGATTTGCTCTGAATTTTGGATATAGATTTTTTTTTATGATAAAGCTTGTCCTTGATAGTTTAGGAGATTCAATGATTAGGTATAAAAAAGGAGAAAGGGGAGAGCTGTTCCCCTACTTAATTTGTTTTTCGAACAGAATTAACCCTTGAAAATATAAGGTTGTAATGTACAATTAGTATGCGTAGCCTGTGAGCTCAATGCCATCAGTTTAACTGGGCAATATTCTTTTTATTAGCTCACAGGCTATCATAGCCTGAGAGCTTATGTGCCCGTCCGTTCTGTATGTACGTTCGTATGTTCGTGCGTAACGCGATAACTCATGATAAAAATATCGGATTCACTTGAAATTTTGTATATAGGTATATCCTGATAAGGCGCTTCCCTGATTAGTTTTTGGAGTTCATTCGATATGTATAAGAGGGGGAACGGGGAGCTCATGCCCCTCCCCTTAATTGATATAAATGGGATTTTCATACAGAATTAACAGTTTTCGTTCAAAATTTAGATATAGGATCATTCTGATGAGGCTATTCCGGGGCTGTTATTAGGTGTTCATTGAATAAGTATAAACAGGAGGACCGGGGGTTCTAATGCCCCTCCCCTTAATTGATATAAACGGGATTTTCATGCAGAATTAACAGTTTTCGTTCAAAATTTAGATATAGGATCATTCTGATGAGGCGATACCGTGGCTGTTATTAGGTTTTCATTGAATAAGTATAAACAGGGGGAACGGGGGGCTCATGCCCCTCCCCTTAATTGATATAAACGGGATTTTCATGCAGAATTAACAGTTTTCGTTCAAAATTTAGATATAGGATCATTCTGATGAGGCGAGTCCGTGCCTATCTATTAGGTGTTCATTTGAATAAGTATAAACAGGGGGAACGGGGGTTCTAATGCCCCTCCCCTTAACTTGTATAAATGGATTTTTCAAGCAGAATTGTCAGATTTCGTTCAAATCTCTGAATAGTTTGGAAGTTTAATGGTTAAGTATAAAAGAGGGGAATAACTCCTCTTAAATTATATAAATGCTAAATGGGTTTATATTAAGAATTATCCGATTTTCTCTGAATTTTGGATATAGATTTTTTATATGATAAAGCATGTCCGTGATAGTTTAGGAGGTTCAATGATTAAGTATAAAAAAGGAGAAAGGGGAGAGCTGTTTCCCTTTATTTTTTTTCGAACGGAATTAACGAAAATGCATGGCTGTAATGTACAATTAGTATGAGTAGCCTGTGAGCTCAATGCCATCAGTTTAACTGGGCAATATTCTTTTTTATTACTTTTTGTAATGAAAGCTACCTAAAAGACAAGAAAGTATTGCGTTATATATATTAAGGCTTTTTTCTGAAAAATAATCAAAAACATCAAATTATCCTGACTTTATAGATAAGTGTCTTTTGTATTTTAAACTTTACATAAATATATGAAATAATGCCACTATGTTTTACTAACATATAATCAGAAACAACAAATTTGGTCTATTTTATTGATGAATATCTTCTGTGTTTTAAACATTACGTATTTATCTTAAATAAAGAATTATGCAAGGCCATAACCAAAAATATCGCATTTTAAAAAATTTGTTTGTTGCCATCGTTGGGAAATATAAAAATGATTATGAACAAAAATTTTACTATATGTCCATGACAAAACTATGTATATCCCTCTATGACTTAAACAGAAACTATGTTAGACCCATTAATCAATGTCAACGATGCGATTTAATGAGTTTATTGGAAATGCATGGTATTTTTACAAATTGTTATCTAGACTGCATTCAAAAATATGTTTTGTATGTTTTGTTTAGGAATTCGAATAAATTTCGGAGATCATATTACACTATATTTGCACTTTATTTATTATTAATGTAAATAATGTTAAAATAAAAAAAATATTTACTAAGTATAAGTTGCCTATAACACTCTTTCCAAAAGATTTCACTAATTTATTTATGATAAATAATAATTATGATGAACATCGTCAAGAAATCTCAAAGAGTAACATACTTTATCAATATAAAAAAAAATCAATATTTTTGGCGCAAATTTAATCATTACACTGTAATATATATCAGGTGTCCCAAAAATGACTGATGGATTTTAAAATTCAATAACTTGCAAACGGTGACAGCTATTAAAAAAATTTTTGCAGGAGGTTATGTATAATGTCAGGAGTTTTTTTACCGTAATTTTTATTTTAGTTCGAATTTCAAACAATAGGCGGCGCTGACGGCGATTTAAGGTCAGGTGATCAGTACTGAGTGAAGCGTCGACCTGAACTTCAATCACCGTCAACGCCCCCTATCGTTTGAAATTCGAACTAAAATAAAAAATTACGGTAAAAAACTTCTGACATTATACATAACCCTCCTGCAAAAATTTTTTAAATAGCTGTCACCGTTTGCAATTTATTGAATTTTAAAATCCATGAGTCATTTTTGAGACACCCGGTATATATATATATGTGTGTGTGTGTGTGTGTATGTGTAAAGTTACTCCATAAAATTGTTCGCAGATGCTGCCTCTAATTTTATGAGTATTTTTTTATTATAATGGTGTAATTTAAACATATATTACTGGGGAAGCATTAAAATGTTACACTGGTTACTCCATAAAATGTCAGACACGGTTCTTAAATTGAGTATATAGACATCTAATACTTTAGGCTCCAATATTCTACATGAACGATCGCAGGAGAAATATTTTGTATACACAAGCAGATATTAAATGTTGAACAAACCTTGTGTTTATTTGCAGATATTACATGTAATGTGATGCAAATTAACATTCCAACCGTCTCGAACAAGCTAGAATCAAACATATCTAGCGATGTAGGAGGTTCGTACCGCTCCTAAGTCATCAAAAGTATTTTAAATGAGCAGATTAAGGAATATGAATGTACACAGTAACACAAAGATACAGCAAATTTAGGCTGCTAACACTCAGCTTCCTAAATTTCCTTGATAATTTTAAGTCTATGGGCGTTTAATGCATTCTTATATTCAAAATATCTCTTGGAAGCATTAATATTTAAAATTTATTTTTTCAGTATTCTCTACTTAACATTTTCAAGTGGTGTGTCTTTTATTAATTTTTTAATGTTTTTTACACTGGCTTTTAAAAACAAAAATTTGTGACTTATTATATAGATAAAATGCTCCGATAAAAAAAAAAAAGAAATTTTAATGTAAAACGTTACTGATGGGGATAAACTTGGACTCTTAAGCCTTTTTGCGGCACATATACGTGTCGCTCTCCCCAAGGGGTTAAATTATGTCAATTTTTTCTTAATTGTCAAAATATTATTTCTAAAATCTATAGTTAATTTAGCATTTTATGCTTTAAAACTGTCGAATTGGGAGTAAAATTTTAATACTTCATATAAAATGAAGTGTAACGTGTAGAAATATTTCGAAAAGTATGAAAAAAGCATATTTTAAGAAGAAAAAATTGAAAAAAAAGATATTAAAAATATTAATTTCCTATAACGGATATTTTGAATATAATAATGCATATAATGCCCATGAACTTAAAATTACCGAGATAAATTCGAAAGTAAATTCGCTTGCAGTCTTACGTGTAAGCTAAAAAAAATCTGTATTTTTTTTTCTTCTAAAACTTTAAACTCTATTTTTCGAAAAAGTATATTTTTCAACATGGGCAACATGATAACAATTTTTAATAATTTTGGATAAAATTTTAGCCCTTCTGCGCATAAACAAATTGCCTAACAGTCATTAGTGTCCGGATATCTTGGTGCGGATCAACGTGGCTGTAAATTTCCGAAAACATGATACTAAATTTAACAAAATAAATAAAGTAAATTTTGAAGCAATAAAAAACAACATGGAATTATTAGCTTTTCAATTAATGTTACGCTATTCCTTAAAAAAGAAAAAAAAACAAAATGCGTCAATTTTTGCGTCTTTCAATGCATGTAATACATTAATATGCTTAGAAGAATTAGGGTTAACGTCCAATCAAATCATATATGGTTTTTCCACGAATTAATCAGTAACATCAAGAGACACATAAATTAATCCCAAAGAATCGATTTAATGATTTTAATGCGGATGCATGGTAATGATTCAACAATTATTAAGTAGCTTGTGTTCAATATAGGCTTCTATGGGAATTAGGAATTCATCTTAAAGGTAAGGCTGCATTTTGTCAGTAACTTCGAAAAAACAATTTGAAATAAAAACATTATTTTTTTTTTTTATTTTTTTTTTTTTTTTTGTCAAGTATAATTTCAATATAACATTCGCTTTACAAATTGCTTCAATAATTTAGTCATATGTAACATCTACGATAAATATTATCATGAAATATTAATATGCTTTGTAGAATCAAGAGAAATGTCCATGTTAAAATCAAGCATAATCGGCCTGTGAATCACTCTTCAAGAGATCCATCAATCAGTATACAAGAACCGATTTGACAACATTTTTGCATATACACTATTGTTTATCGAATCTTCAATCAGCTTGGATTCAAATATATTTTTTTAAAGAAATTAGGAATTAATAATAGTAAAATAATAATCGATAAATAAATAAATATTTTGGCAAAAACTGTTGAAATCAAAACACTTTTCTTTGTCAAGTATAATTTGCTTATAACATTCATTTTAGAAATTAATTTATTATGATCAATGTCGGCATGGAATATTAATATAGTCGAAGAACCACGCGAAACATCCATACAAAAACCAAAATTTTTTGTGTAAAAAATAGTAAAAATCGTCAAATAACCTATCAATCAATGTCAAATAACCGATTTCATGACATTATTTCAGATATATTGTAGTCTCACGAAAAATCAATTAGCTTGCATATATATATATATATATTCTTTTGAGGAAATAGGAATTAATTTCAATAAATAATACTATTTTTTAAATAGGAAAGAGTATTTTTTCATTTGATGTATGTTGGAAAAAAGGTGCTTAAAACTAATTTAAATTTATTTATAAAAAAAAAAGAAAAAAAAATTAGATCCAAAATATATGCATGATCCCACATAGCACACATTCATCTATAAGTCATCTAGAAGCTGTAAATACAAGACGGCCAAAACATCTATAGGTTATCTAAAAATATCCGCGATACTCTCTTTTTACGTCTATTAGAAATAACATGTGTGATCTCTCTGAGTTCCTCCAGACGTTGATTATATCCAGATAGTCTACAAGACTACATCTATAAGACCTCCAAGCAAGAGTATTTTTTCCATAAGAGATGCATAATGCGTGTTATTCGCAAATCCATTGGATGCAGTCTTAAGTATTTCCTAAGGACATGGAGTAAAGGATTTCCTTTAGATGTTAAAAGAGTGAAAGCCACAGATCGTCTGTTGCAGGTCACGGACGTCTGATAGAAATCTAAATTGGAATGTCAGATCGACGTCTGTTTATTTACTGATATGCACATCTAAATAACATTATGGATATTATAGACGTATTCATACTATAAGTCGACGTCTTATAGATAAAGTGTGCTGTGTGGGATAGACGTGGAAGAGACATCAGGGGCAATTACTTGATCGAGTTCTAGCGTGAAGTTCCAGAATTAATTAAAACCTGATTTTCATATTAAAACGCAAATCGTCTGTTAAGTCATATTCTGGTGGGAAACATGAAAACTTGAGCTACATAACTACATAACACTTGAGCAGCCACACAAATACATATATTAGCTAGTGCTTACCTGATAACAGATGACTTAAAACTGAATTTTTCAAACAATTCTTTTCAGAAACGTGATACTGCGATCACTTGAATACTTCTTAATTCGCCACAACCAGTTTATGTGTTACATCTTAGATTGAACGATCTGTCTGCATGAAATAATATGTCGATTCATTTGTCCACCACGATCATTTTAAATCACTTTCCGTTACAAATATAGAATGAGGATTAACCCATGAAAAATGTAATATTTAAGAAATTAATTGAACATCATATGTATTCTATAATATATACATGTTATTAAATTACTTGAATTAAGAAGACTGACAGTTTAAAAGCTTCAATTGAAAAATGATGTTTTTCGTTTTAACCAGACATTTCGGAACATCTCTTTAAACATCTTTCCGTCACTCTCTTACATATTTGTTTATTGAACACATATATCTGACTGGTGTGCTCGACAGCAAAACCCCATTATAAGTCATCACCTATATACAAGAACAAGATGCTCATCGAAATTTACACCAGCAGCGAATTACATTCGGAAGCTCCAAAAGAATGTGCAATTGATTCTGTGTGAGTTGAACCTGCAACCCACTTACGCTAAAAGCGATTAGCGACGTGTCTTAACCATTGAGCCACAGTAGGTCCAATTCTGTTAATTATGGGAAAAACAACACCTCACCGTTATTTCTAAATTTATTTAATTTCGCACTTTTACTCACAAAATGAATATTTTCAGTTCGGAACTGTGTCCCTCGAGCGCAATCAATGTGACTCTCCTCTCTCATATATATATATATATATACAGGGGTTGGACAAAAATATGGAAACACCTTTTGAAATGCATGTTTGAAAAGAAAGATTGATTATAATGAACTACGTTGATGGCACTGGAGTTTTTGCCTACTGACACCACCTATACAACTTCGTAAAATCGCTGCACCGTTCAGTCGTTGTTGGAGCACTGTTATGTGAGATTATCATTGCATTATGCCAGAGTTAACAGACTTCGAACGTGGATAAATTGTTGGCGCGCGTATGGTGGGTGCTTCCATAAGCAAGGTAGGCGAGGTTTTTAGTGTTTCAAGAGGTACTGTGTCGATAATTTATTCCGCATATTTGAAATACGGAAAAAACATCATCCGCTAAATCACAGCGCGGACGAAAGTGTGTGCTGAGTGATCGTGACAGACGATCATTAAGGAGGATTATCGCAAAAAATAAGCAGTCCACAGCTGCAAATGTTACTGCTGAAATGAATGTCGTGTTACCAAATCCTGTGAGTACCAAAACAATTAGAAGGGAGCTTCATAAATAGGGAATTGCTGGCCGTGTTGCAATTGAAAAGCCATCCATCAGTACTGCTAATACCTGTAACAGGAAAAAGTGGTGTTTAAGTCATAAAGCCTGGATTATAGAGCAGTAGAAAGAGCGTAATATGGTCTGATGAGTCTTCTTTCACATTGTGCCCCACTTCTGGCTGAGTTTACGTCTGGAGAACGCCATCTCAAGCCTATAATACAGACTGCTTGTTGCCAAGAGTGAAACATGGCGAAGGTTCGGTGATGGTTTGGGCAGCCATATCGTGCCTTTCTTCTGGCCCCATGATAACTCTGTAAGGGCGTATTACTGCTCACTTATGTGAACATTTTGGCCGATCAAGTCCATCCAATGGTACAAGCTTTGTTCCCCAATGATGATGGTATCTTCCAAGACGACAACGTCCCCGTTTACACAGCTCACATTGTCCAGGACTGGTTTTCTGAGCACGTGGATGAATTTTCGCATCTCCTCAGGCCACCAAAGTCATCAGAATTGAATATTATCGAACCTTTGTGGTCTACATTGGAGCGAAAAGTGCGTTCTCGCTATCCACCGCCAACATCGTTATCTGAACTTGCCACCGTTTTGCAGGAATAATGGTACAATATTCCCTTAGCAAACATACAGAAACTGTATTTATCCATTCCGAGAAGATTGCAAACTGTTTTGAATAACAACGGGTACCGTATACAATACTAGGCAAGGAAACGTGTTTTTTTAAGGTGTTTCCATATTTTTGTCCAACCCCTGTATATATATATATATATATACAGGGTGTATCTAAACTACTGGGCAAAACTTTAAGGAGTGATAGTACACATCAAGACAAATAATATTAAATGGGAAACTAAGGGTCCCAAACGTCTTCCGAAGGAGATAGGCGCCATCAAAGTTTAGGGTCCAAAATTTGAAATGATTATAAAAAACGGAAAAATTGGTCGATTCGTTTGCGGTTTTTACGAAAACTATTCTTTATGTCAGTAGTGTCTTGAAAATAAATTATAAAGATTAATTTCAAAAAATGCCTATAGAGGGCGCTTTAGACTTTGGAGTAACGAACAACTATTTTTTACCGTTATTTTTTGTATCTTATTAAATTTTTTAGAAGTTTAGATATAAACTTAAATTTTGAACTCAAAATCTGTGGTTAAGTAGCGCAAACTGAAATGTGTTCAATGGGAGTGGGTAGGTTCAAATTTCAAATGATTGTAAAAAACAGAAAAATTGGTCAATTGATTTGAAATTTTCACTAAAATTATTCTTTATGTCAGTATTGTCTTAAAAATAAATTATACAGATAAATTTCAAAAAATGTCGATAGAGGGCGCTTTAGACTGCGAAGTAAGGTACAACTATTATTTACCGTTATTTTTTGCATCTCATTAAATTTTTTTGAAGCGTAGACATAAACTTAAATTTTGTGCTGAAAATCTGAATCGTTGAGAGTGGTTAAGTAGCGCTAACTGAACTGTGTTCAATAGGGGTGGGAAGGTTCAAATTTCAAATGATTATACAAAATGGAAAAATTGGTCGATTCGTTAACGGTTTTCTCTAAAACCGTTCTTTATGTCAGTATTTCCTTGAAAGTAAATTTAAAAAATAAATTTCAAAAAATTCCGTTAGAGGGCGCCGCAACTTTAGAGTAACCAACAACAATTTTTAACTGTTATTTTTTGTATCTAATGAAATGCTTGCAAAAGCTTAGACTTAAATTTTGAGCTCAAATTCTGAATCGTTGGGAGGGGTTAAGAAGCGCAAACTTAACTGTTTTCAGGAGTTGAAATGTTACCGTGCCCACCCTACAAGCACAGTTCAATTTTTCGCTACTTAATTACTCACAACGATTCATATCTTGAGCTCAAAATTTAGTCTAAGTTTTAAAACATTTATTTAGATAAAAAAAATAGCGATTAAAAATAGTTGTTGATAACTCTAAAGTTTAAGGCGCCATCTAACGGAATTTTTTAAAAATATATCTTTAAAATTTATTTTTAAAGAAATACTGACATAAAGAATGGTTTTAGAGAAAACCGCAAACGAATCGACCAATTTTTCCGTTTTTTATAATCATTTGGAATTTGAACCTCCCCACCCCCATTGAACAAAGTTCAGTTTGCGCTACTTAACCACTCTCAACGATTCAGATATTCAGCTCAAAATTAAAGTTTATGTCTAAGCTTCTAAAAAATTTTAATGAGATGCAAAAAATAACGGTAAAAAATAGTTGTACGTTACTCCTAAATCTAAAGCGCCCTCTATCGACATTTTTTGAAATTTATCTGTATAATTTGTTTTCAAGACAATACTGACATAAAGAATAATTTTAGTGAAAACCGCAAATCACTTGACCAATTTTTCTGCTTTTTATAATCATTTGAAATTTGAACCTACCCACTCCCATTGAACACAGTTCAGTTTGCGCTACTTAAGGGGACAAGGGACCTTGAAATCCTTAAAAATAATTTTTTTTATTTTTTGTAAATTTCACCTAAATATTATTCAAGGGTACATTATATGCATTATAACATGCATTTATCACAAAAAAAATGCAAAAAAAAAATTATTTTTGACAAAAAAATGGCATTTTATCTTGTCTTCGAAATCTTCGAAATGCGGACTGCGCATTCCATATCAATGAAAATCCCCAATATTTTTTATGAAAGTTTGTTTTATATATATAAACGAAATTGTGCATCCAATTTTGAATATTTGAATTTAAAAGTTAAAAAAAAAATTGAAATTTTGAAATTTTTTCGAAATTTTTTTCAAAATTTTCAAATTTTTTTTTATTTTTTGTAAATTTTATCTTAAATATTATTCAAGGGTGCATTATATGCATTATGGCATGCATTTATCACAAAAATATTTTAAAAAATATATTATTTTTGAGAAAAAAATGGAATTTTACGCAGCGTCTTCGAAATCTTCGAAATGCCCCCTGCGCTTTCCATATCTATGAAAATCCCCAATATTTTTTTGGAAAGTATGTTTTATATATATAAACAAAATAAAGCATCGATATTTGAATTTTACATACATATTTGAATTTTAAGAAGTAAAAAAAAAAAAAAAAAATTGAAAATTTTGAAAAAAATTTCGAAAAAATTTCAAAATTTCAATTTTTTTTTTTTACTTTTAAATTCAAATATTCAAAATTCGATGCACAATTTTGTTTATATATATAAAACAAACTTTCATAAAAAATATTGGGAATTTTCATTGATATGGAATGCGCAGTCCGCATTTCGAAGATTTTGCATTTTTTTTGTGATAAATGCATGTTATAATGCATATAATGTACCCTTGAATAATATTTAGGTAAAATTTACAAAAAATAAAAAAAAATATTTTTAAGGATTTCAAGGTCCCTTGTCCCCTTAACCACAGATTTTGAAAAATCTGTAAGAATACTCCAAAGTCTAAAGCGCCCTCTATTGGCATTTTTGGAAATTAATCTTTATAATTTATTTTTAAGACAATACTGACATCAAGAATAGTTTTCGTGAAAACCGAATACGAATCGACCAATTTTTCCGTTTTTTATAATCATTTCAAATTTTGGACCCTAAACTTTGATGGCGCCTATCTCCTTCGGAAGACGTTTGGGACCCTTAGTTTCCGATTTAATATTATTTGTCTTGATGTGTACTATCACCCCTTAAAGTTTTGCCTAGTAGTTTAGATACACCCTGTATATATATATATTTATATATATATATATATCTGTGTGTGTGTGTGCACTGTTTGCGTTAAGTTTTCGCTTTTTGTAGTCTATACCTACCAAAGCAAGTTATAAATAGTTGTGTAAAAATGCAGGTTTTAGAATAACATTTGTTTTCTCTTACCATACAAATCAGCTTTTATTTAAAAAATATGAACGTTGATTAATATAGATATATGTATTATAATATATTAATATATTATAATACATATATCTATGATATTAATATATTTAGAAGAATTAATTTTAATCTAGTACCGGTTGAAATAAATATTTTTTGTGAAAAAAAAAGAAATAAATACCGATTATGAATTAATGCGTTCTTAAAAAAATATAGATGAAAAAAATATTTACTAGATTTTAAATTTCAAAATTCTTTTATATGATCAGGTTTGAACAAGGTTTCGGTGTTTTAAAAGTTATTTAAAAATTGTTAGACAATTCTAAAGATATAATATTATATAAATATTTACATGAGATAGTTTCAGATAATATCATAAATTACAAGTATTTTAATAAAATACTTATTAGAAAATTTCTCATTCTTTTCATAAGTATAAGTTGATTAAAAATATAAAATAATTGAAACAGTTCAAAAAGCTCTAAATTGTTTATAAAACGACAATAGAATGATAGTAAGAAATAGGCTTAGGAATTAAAACTGTGAAAAAAATTCGCAACATTTACGGTAAAACCTTCTGGCAGCAATGTTGGTAGCTGTTTTGCCGCAAAAATTGCAGTAAAATTAGAGGCAAGACCTGCTCTCAACATTGCTGCCAGCAGTTTTTGTCGTAAATTTAACGGATATGCATTATAAGCAAACGGAATCTTTCGTGGAGAAATACTGTGGATAAGAACTGGATTTTTTTGATAACCGGGGGAACATATCCTTACTTCTAATCTTAAGAGACTGAAAAGTTTTAAACATTACAGCGACAACTGATTGATAGACTTAAAAAAAACAGAAAACAAAAAACTAAATAAATATATATAGGACAGTTGCACCATAAAATTTAACTAATAATAACACATTGCTCAGTGGTGCACAAAACATGTTTTGTGCACCACTGAGCAATGTGTTATTATTAGAAAAAACTAAATGTTTTACAGATTCACTGTATAATTTTTTTCTTTCGTATTTTATCATTGAAGTGTCATTTTTGCGAAAGTGAAGAAGGTGTTGATTCAACAGCTTTCGACTTTATACACAATATTAAAGTAGAAGAAAATTGAAAAGTAAGTGTAGCTTCTTTTTGACATCGAAAGAATGAAAAATAAAATTTCAGTCAATGTTTTACAGAACAAATTTTATCTTCCAAACAGCAACTGACAGTAAATATTTCTGGAGGTTAAAATTTTCAAAGATTATTCTTTATCGTATGAAATTTTTTTTTAAGTTACTTTTTTATGAAATTTCTATATTTAATAACAATTGTATTGAAAGACAAATATGGTGTCAAAAATAGATCAGGATTTTAGATAAACTTTAAGATTTATGTAGCAGTCTTCAAATATGTTTCAAATATTTCTTAAGGAATTGAAATTAAAAATTTTCAAAAAAAAAAAAAAATAAATAAATAAATAAAAGATGAAGTCATGAGATAACTAATTAAAAGTTGTGATTGCAATTATAATTTCACTTTACTTTGCCATATGATTTTAAGTGAACTGAACTTGCTAAAGTCCTTTTATAACAAAAAAAAAAATGTTTATTTTTTTCTTGCGATATTGCACTTGCGCGTTGTTACATATTTTTGATAACTTAAAACTTGGCATTCGTGAAAGGTAGCATTTGTTTATAATTAAATAATGAGAAAATTAATTAATAATTTTCAAACAAACCATATTTTACGGTATATTTATTATTTAATCTAATGATGTAAATCTACAGTTATTCTTTCTTTAAATTTGAAAATACTCTATAAGCAAGTCGAATTTTTAGTGTCACTTTCAAGGGAAAATACTGTGGATAAGAACAGAATTTTTTGATTACCGGAAAAAAAATCTTTACTTCTAACCTTAAGGAAGTGAAAAATTTTAAATATTACTGCGACAACAGATTGATAGACTTAAAAAGAGCAGAAAAAATTAAATGTTTTAGAGATTCACTGTATAAAATTTTTTCTTTAGCATTTTATCACTGAAGTGTCATTTTTGCGAAAGTGAAGGTGTTGATTCAATGACTTTCGACGTTATATACAATATTAAAGTAGAAGAAAATATAAAAATAAGTCTAGCTTCTTATTGACATCGAAAGAGCAAAATATAACACTTGAGTCAATGTTTTACAAAACAAGTTTTATTTTCCAAACAGCGATTGACAGTAAATATTTCTGGAGTTTTAAGTTTTTAAAGATTATGCTTTTTTGGATGCAATTTTTTTTAATGCTATTTTTTATGAACTTCTTATTTTTTAACTTCTATATTTAACAAGAATTGTAATGAAAGAGAAATATGCTGATGAAAATAAATCAGGATCGCAAATAAATATTAATGTTTATGTACCATTCGATAAATACGTTTCAAATATTTCTTAAGAGAGTGAAATGTTTTAAATATTACGGCGACAAATGATTGATAGACTTAAAAAAACGAAATGAAAAACTAAATGTTTTAGAAAGTTAGTATATAAAATATTTTCTTTAGTATTTTATCACTGATGTGTCATTTTTGCCAAAGTGAATGTGTTTATTCAACAGTTTTCGACTTTATATATAATATTAAAGTAGAAGAAAATTGAAAAGTAAGTCTAGCTTCTTTTTGACATCGAAAGAGTGAAAAATGAAACTTGATTCAATGTTTTACAGAACAAGTTTTATCTTCTAAACAGAGACTGACAGCAAATATTTCTGGAGTTTAAAGTTACAAAAGATTATTCTTTTTTTGTATGCAATTTTTTTAAATGTTACTTTTTATGAAACTTCTATGTTTAAGGCGAAGGTGTACTCTCAAAATAAAAAAAAATGTTTTTTGTTTTGAACCGATTTGCTTGAAAATAAAGTATGTAATTATAATTGTTGCTGTATGAGAAAAGCTAAAATTTTAAGAAAAAATATTAATTACTTTGGTATTTAATAATCATTAAATATTTCAATATTAATAATTGTAAATTCCCAATGCGCATTTCTTTTGCATGTAAAATAATAATTTTATGAGATACCTTTCAGACCTAAGAGTAAACCTTAGTTGAAATCCTAAACATAAATAGAAAATAAATAATAATAATAATAATAATAATAAGTCGAAATACCAATTTTTATAGTGAAAAACACTGTAAATCATTCTTTCGATAAATAATTTACAGTTTATGAGTTCCGAAGTACAATTATTTTAACTCACTTTTTTTCTATGTACTATAAGCCTTATAGTACATTATAGTTATAAGGTAAATTACATAACAAATTTTGAAGAACTCAGAAAATTAGTAATACGCATGGAACATTTTGAAAATTGACATTATCGTGAACTTTTCAAATTGAGAAAATTCACTTTTAAATTAAAACTATTAGTATTCCAATAATAAAAAACATTAAATTCCATATAATAAGTGAAGGTTACTTATAACACACTTATAATATACTTATAAGAAACTTATAATAAGCGCTTCATAAGTTGGGGGAAAAAAGTATTTTTCGAAATTTTGGATGATTTTTGTGGATTTGAATGACCACCTTCGGCTTAACAACAATTGTAATGGAAGAGAAATGTGGTGATGAAAGTAAACCAGGATCGAAAATAAATTTTAATATTTATGTAGCAGTCTACAAATACGTTTCAAATATTTCTTAAGATATTGCTCAAAAAGTTTAGAAAAACAAATATTTATACAAATAAAAGATGAAGCCATGAGATGACTAATCAGAAATTGTAGTTGCAATTATAATTTCACTTTACTTTGCCGTATGATATTAAGTGACCTGAACTGTTACTAAAGTCCTTTTACAACAAGAAAAAGTGTTTATTTTGTCTTGCGATAGTTGTACTTGTGCGTTGTTACATATTTTTGATAACTTAAAATATTGAAATTCGTGAAAGGTAGCATTAGTTTACAATTAAATATGAGGAAATTAATTACTAATTTTCAAACAAACCATATTTGACAGTATTCTTATTATTTAATCCAATGACTTAAATCTACAATTAATCCTTTCTTTAAATTTGAAAAAAAAACTATCAGCAAGCGGAATCTTACTTTCAAGCGGGTGTTACTTTCAAGGAAAAATTATGTTGACAAGAACTGAATTTTTTGATTACCAGAAAAAAATGTTTACTTCTTATCTTACCTGAGTGAAAATGTTTAAATATTACGGCGACAACTGATTGATAGATTTTAAAAAAGCGGAAAACGAAAAACTAAATGTTTTAGAGATTTACTGTATAAATTTTTTTCTTTAGTATTTTATCACTGAAGTGCCATTTTTGCGAACGCGAAGGTGTTGATTCAACAGCTTTCGAATTTATATACAATATTAAAGTAGAGAAAATTGAAAAGTTAGTCTAGCTTCTTTTTGACATCGAAAGAGTGAAAAATAAAATTTGAGTCAATGTTTTACAGAACAAGTTTTATCTTAAAAACAGCGACTGACAGTAACTATTTCTGGAGTCTAAAGTTTTCAAAGATTTTCTTGTTTGTATACAATTTTTTAATTATTATTTTTAGGAAAGTTCTATATTTAATAACAATTGTATTTAAAGACAAATGTGGTGTCGAAAATACATCAGGATTTCAAATAATTTTTAAAACTTATGTAGCGGTCTTCAAATATGTTTTAACGTTTCTTAAGGAATTGCATTAAAATTTTTGAAAAAAAAATTACAAAAATAAAAGATGAAGCCACGAGATGGCTAATCAGAAGTTGTGGTTGAAATTATAATTTCGCTTAACTTTGCCATATGATCTTACGTGAACTGAACTGTTACTTAAGTCCTTTTATATCAAAAAAAAGTGTTTATTTTTTTTTTCTTTTAATATTGTACTTGTGCGTTGTTACATGTTTTTGATAACTTAAAAAATTGGCATTCATGGAAGGTAGCATTAGTTTAAAATTAAATAATGAGGAAATTAAATTATAATTTTCAAACAAACCATATTTGACAGTATATTTATTACTTAAATTAATGATGTAAATCTACAGTTATCCTTTCTTTAAATTTGAAAATACACTACAAGCAAGCGAAATCTTTAGTGTTACTTTCAAGGAAAAATGCTCTGGATAATAACTGCATTTTATGATTACCAGAACAAAAATCTTTACTTCTAATCTTAAGAGAGCGAAAAGTTTAAAATATTACACCGAAACTTGATTGATAGACTAAAAAAAACAGACAGTGAAAAACTAAATGTTTTAGAAATTCATTGTATAACATTTTTTCTTAAGTATTTTATCACTGAAGTATCATTTTTGCGAAAGTGAAGGTGTTGATTCAACAGCTTTCGACTTTATATACAATATTAATGTAGAGGAAAATCGAAAAGTTAGCCTCGCTTCTTTTTGACATCGAAAGAATGAAAAATAAAATTTGAGTCAATGTTTTACAGAACAAGTTTTATCTTTCAAACAACGACTGACAGTAAATATTGCTGTAGTTTAAAGTTTTCAAAGATTATTCTTGTTTTTTAAAAGTAATTTTTTATGAAATTTCCATATTAAATAAGAATCATAATGAAAGACAAATATGGTATTGAATGTAAATCAGAATCGCAAATAAATTTTAATGTTTATGTGGCAGTCTTCAAGTATGTTTCAAATGTTTCTTAAGGATTTGCATTAAAAATTTAAAAATAAATAAAAAAATTTAAATTAAACATTAAAAAAAAATCATTCATAAAAATAAAAGATGAAGCCATGAGATGACTAATCAGTAACTGTAGTTCCAGTTATAATTTCACTTTTCTTTGCCATATGATTTTAAGTGAACTGAACTGTTACTAAAGTTGTTTTATAACAAAAAAGTGTTTTTTTTTTTTTGCGATATTGTACTTGCACGTTGTTACATGTTTTTGATAACTTAAAACATGGCATTCGTGAAAGGTAGCATTAGTTTATAATTAAATAATGAGAAAATTAATTAATAATTTTCAAACAAACCATATTTGACAGTATATTTATTATTTACTCTAATGATGTAAATCTACAGTTATCCTTTATTAAATTTGAAAATAAAACTTTAGGCAAGCGGGATCTTTAGTGTTACTTTCAAGGAAAAATACTATGGATAAGAACTGATTTTTGTTTATTACAGGAAAAAAATCTGTACTTCTAATCTTAAGAAATTTAAAAGTTTTAAATATTACAGCGATAATTGATTGATAGACTTAAAAGAAAAAACTAAATGTTTTAGAGATTCATTGTATAAAATTTTTTCTTTAGTATTTTATCAGTGAAGTGTACCTTTTGCGAAAGTGAAGGTGTTGATTCAACAGCTTTCGACTTTATACACAATATTATAGTAGAGGAAAATTGAAAAGTTAGTCTCGCTTCTTTTTGACATCGAAAGAATGAAAAATAAAATTTGAGTCAGTTTTATCTTCCAAACAGCAGTTGGCAGAAAATATTTCTGGAGTTTAAAATTTTCAAAGATTATTCTTTATCGTATGAAATTTTTTTAAAAGTTACTTATTATGAAACTTCTATATTTAATAACAATTGTATTGAAAGACAAATATGGTGTCAAAAATAGATCAGGATTTTAGATAAATTTTAATGTTTTTGTAGCAGTCTTCAAGTATGTTTCAAATATTTCTTAAGGAATTGAAATTAAAAATTAAAAAAAATCATTTATAAAAATAAAAGATGAATCCATGAGATGACTAATCAGAAACTGCGGTTGCAATTATAATTTCATTTTACTTTGCCATATGATTTCAAGTGAAATAAACTGTTACTAAAGTCCTTTTATAACAAGAAATTTTTTTTATTTTTTTCTTTCGATATTGCACTTGTGCGTTGTTATATGTTTCTAAGAACTTAAAAAATTGGCATTCGTGAAAGGTACCATTAATTTATATATAAATAATGAGGAAATTAAATAATAATTTTTGAACAAACCATATTACACAATATATTTATTGTTTAATCTAATGATGCAAAACTATAGTTATCCTTTTTTCAAATTTGAAAATACACTATAAGCAAACGGACATTTTACTGTTACTTTCAAGGGAAAATACTATGAATAAGAACTGAGTTTTTTGATAACCGGATAAAAATATCCTTACTTCTAATCTTAAGAGACTGAAAAGTTTAAATATTACCGCGACAACTGATTGATAGACTTAGAAAATCAGAAAACAAAAAACTAAATGTTTTAGAGATTCACTGTATAAATTTTTCTTTAGTATCTTATCACTGAAGTGTCGTTTTTGCGAAAGTGAAGGTGTTGATTCAATGACTTTCGACTTTGTATACAATATTAAAGAAGAAGAAAATTGAAAAGTTAGTCTCGCTTCTTTTTCACATCGAAAGAGTGAAAAATAAAACTTGAGTCAATATTTTACAGAAGAAGTTTTATCTTCCAAACAGCGAGTGATAGTAAATATTTCTGGAATTTAAAATTTTCAAAGATTATTATTTTTCGTATGAATTTTTTTACATGTTATTTTTTTATGAAACTTGTACATTTAATAACAATTGTATTGAATGACAAATATTGTGCCGAAAATAGACCAGTATTTCAAATAAATATTTATGTTTATGTAGCAGTCTTTAAGAATGTTTCAAACGTTTGTTAAGGAATTGCATTAAGAATTTTGAAAAAAAAATCATTTATAAATTCAAAAGATGAAGCCATGAGATGACAAATCAGACATTGTGGTTTCAATTATAATTTCGCACTACTTTGCCATATGATCTTAAGTGAACTGAACAACTGTTCAGTCCTTTCAGTTTTCCTTTCCAGTTCAGTCACTAAAGTTCTTTTATAACAAAAAAAGTGTTAATTTTTTCTTGAGATATTGAATTTGCGCGTTGTTACATGTTTTTGATAACTTAAAACTTGGCATTCGTGAAAGGTAGCATTAGTTTATAGTTAAATAATGAGAAAATTAATTAATAATTTTCAAACAAACCATATTTGACAGGATATTTTTTATTTACATTAATGATGTAAATCTACAGTTATCCTTTCTTAAAATTTGAAAATACACTATAAGCAAGCGGAAATTTTACTGTTACTTTCAAGGGAAAATACTATGAATAAGAACTGAGTTTTTTGATAATCGGATAAAAATATCCTTACTTCTAATCTTAAGAGAGTGAAAAGTTTAAAATATTATGGCGACATCTGATTGATAGATTTTAAAAAGCAGAAAACAAAAAACTAAATGTTTTAGAGATTCACTGTATAAATTTTTTTCTTTAGTATTTTATCACTGAAGTGTCATTTTTGCGAAAGTGAAGGTGTTGATTCAACGATTTTCGACTTTATATACAATGTTAAAGTAGAAGGAAATTGAAAAGTAAGTCTAGCTTTTTTTTGATATCGAAAGAGCAAAAAATAAAATTTGAGTCAATGTTTTACAGAACGAACAATGTTTTGCTTCGAAACAGCGACTGAGAGTAAATATTTCTGGAGTTTAAAGTTTTCAAATGTTATTCTTTTTCGTATGCAATTTTTTTAAATGTTATGTTTTATGTACCTTCTATATTACACAACAATTGTAATGAAAGAGAAATGTGCTGATGAAAGTAAATCAGAATCGCACATAAATTTTAGTGTTTATGTAGCAGTCTACAAATGCGTTTCAAATATTTGTTTAGGCAATTCATTGAAAAATTTTAAAAATCCTTTATAAAATTTAAGAAAAGAAAGAATGTTGACGAGTCCTAAAAGACTAATGAGAAATTGTGGTAATAATTATAAATTCGCTTTTCTTTTTCATATGTACTTAAATATTGAAACTGTTACTAAAAAATTAACAAAAAAAGGGATTTATTTTTTCTTGCGATTGCAGTTGTGCGTTCTTACAGATTTTCCACAAATTTAAAAATTAGTATGTGTGAAAGGTAATTTAATATTATAATTAAATAATCAGCAAATTAATTATTTTTATTAAACCCCATGTTTGTCAATGTATTTTTTATTTAATCGAATGATGTAAATCTATAATCATATTGTTTTAAAATTTGAAAGTACTCAATGCACAAGTGGGATCTTCAGTCTTAGCATTAATGATGGGTAGATTGGGCGGATAACATGGGCAGATTTACGTATGCTCATTCACGTCTTTGTAATTGAATATAAATAAGATCAGTCATGTATGAATTGTTTATATATTAAATATCGATGAATGTGCACACGAGGCTTTCCACCTTTTTAAAAAAAACTTTAATAAATATCTAGATTTCGAATAGAGTAATTACTGCTTTTTTAATATTGATATACGATACTCAATACTTATAGAATGATGTGATACACGCATTGCATTAAATACTGTACAATTCCTTGAACAATCATCACTGTAATAAATAATGAATTATGAATAGATGTTTAAAAATAAGAGTGACAGAAGAATAATTTTGGAATAAACAAAGTTCGGAATAAATCAAGTTTGGAATAATTGCATATTTGTGCAGTGTATTTAAAAAAGTTGTAAAATTTTACAATCAGTTTACTTATGACATATGAAAATATGGCTCATAATATCTTACATACCTTTATAAATCTTCCATGATATTTATATTAGTTGATTTACACTGGTTGGCAAAAACTAAGAATGAGTAGTTAAATTAAAATCCGAACAAGCCAATAGGATGGGTCGTTTAAATAGTTTTCATCACTTGCCCCCATATTTTCAAATTTTGAATAGTCTATACTAAACGTAATATTTCACTCAATCTGAAAAACTGCTGCACAACGTTTCATTTGAAAAACTCAATTCATACTCACTTTTGCACAACAATGCATATAATTACCCTCATAGCATGCATGTTCACAGTGACGTCACAATGACGTCACTGTGAGTCACTTTGGTCACATCACATCTGTGACGAAAATGCCACCAATCAGTGACGTCACAATGTGACTAAGATGTGACTTTCTAAAAAAATTTTCACAGTTCGTCACAATGTTAATGTCAAAGTAGTTACAAATGACACACTTTTCACAAATTGGTCGCATTGTGACGTCGCAAAGTGGTCACAATGTGACGTCACAAAAAAGCTCTAAAACGGCCATAACGACTTCACATTTTAGTCACTGTGACTTCATATCGACGTCACGTGACGTCACATCGACAATCGATGGTCACAACCCGTAAGACATGGTGACGTCACGGTGACGTCGTTGTGAAGTCACATTGTGACTTTGTGACCGTCGATGTGACGTCACGTGACGTCGATGTGAAGTCACTGTGACTAAAATGTGAAGTCGTTATGGCCGTTTTAGAGCTTGTTTGTGACGTCACATTGTGACCACATTGTGACGTCGCAATGTGACCAATTTGTGAAAAGTTTGTCATTTGTGACGATTTTGTCATTAACATTGTGACGTAATTGTGACGAAAGTGACAATGCTTTCAAGTCACATTGTGACCAAATTGTGAAATACAGGGTGAGTCCAAAATCATGGAACAAACTTTGAGGGGGTGGTAGGACTCACTATAGCAAATAATGATGGCACAGAAATATATGACCGGAAGTGACCCGTCAAGACGCTACACTAGTCACCAAAAAAGACCCGGATGGTAATGTTATGTCTATGGGGGGGGGGTGTTGTTTTCAAATATCTTGCTCAAATTTCAATATTTTACATGATATTTTTTCCATAGGATAGCTGAGGACGATCCACAACTAGGCTAAT
This sequence comes from Maratus speculifer, assembly GCA_964019185.1. Taxonomy (NCBI): domain Eukaryota; kingdom Metazoa; phylum Arthropoda; class Arachnida; order Araneae; family Salticidae; genus Maratus; species Maratus speculifer. Next base: position 7,476,320 of record OZ025297.1, on the reverse strand, counting down.
TTTTACTTTTTCGATTTTGGTTATATTTTTTTTATATTACAATAGTTTCAGTTTTAGAACCGGTTTAAACTGGTTCTGAATTATTGTGGGCTCTTAATCTGTAACCAAAATCAAAAAAGTAAAAACCAGCCCAGTTGCAGGTCGTCCTCAGCTATCCTATGGAAAAAAATATGCGAAAATATTAAAATTTTAGCGAGATATTTGAAAATAGCGCTCCCATACACTTAACATTATAATCCGTGTCTTTTACAGTGACTAGTGTGGCGTTTTAACGCGTCACTTCCAGTCATACATTTCTATGCCATAATTATTTATTATAGTGAGCTCTACCACCTCCCTTAAAGTTTGTCCCATTATTTTAGACTCACGATGCAGATCGTTTGTGACAAAACTTTCGTTAACACTGTGATGATTCTGTGACGATTTAACTTTTCTTAACGATTCTCTAACAATTTAAAAGAAACAGGATCTGCTGAAGCTATAACTCCACGCCATGTTCTGTTAAAATAGGGTTTGAGTCCTAAAATCATATATTGACAATTTATGAACAAATACTGTATAATATATAAAATAGTTACCTGCAGTAAGGAGACTTTCTTCTAAATTAAAGTTAAAAATTCGATTTACCTCACATGCCTTACAACTCTGGTGTTGTTTTTAAAATTTGAAAAATATTGCCTTTCAAAAATATTTATATATTTTCCCCACATGCTGAAAATTGCATAGCTTCAATTTTATTTATAACTGACACACATTTTGTAATATGCTGTTCAAACTGTTTAATCTTTTTGAACTTTTTAAAAAAAACTTTTACTCGCTTTAATATCCACAAATTTCAGCACATATCTAAAACTGTACAGCTTGCCAATATTTCTGACCAATAATCCTGATGTCTATAAATATACAGGGTGGATGCTCCAGTGTTGGCCACATTAAGAGAAAAGTTGAAATGGAAATTTTATAGTTTTAGACTGAATAAAGCATATTAAATCGCAATAACAGTATTCTTTAGTAAATTTAGTTGTCTTTCTGTTAATTATAATAACTTTCTATCAAATATTTTAGATTGTGAGTAATAACTCGTTAAGTAATTTCTTTCAATTTGCACCAGTTTTGGCCACCCCTGCACCAGTTTTGGCCGCCCTAATATCTTGTAATTTTGCAAACATTTTAACTGATAATAAGTAAAAATAAAGCATTTTTGTGCAAAATCTGTTTTACCACACAGATATTTGTTTGCTGTATAAAAAAGATTTGCATTTTTTTAAATGAAATCATAAAAACATCGAATAAAATATACTTAAGCTGATTTTAACTGAACATTTAAATTTAAAAACAAAAAATATATTTAATTCTTAAAAAAGACTTATAGGACATAAAAAGCTTATTTTAACATTTTGCATATTTTCATTTCTATATATCATATGTTATACTATACCAATATTTACAGTTATATGACTAGAATCTTGAAATTATTCCATTTTTACATGAAATAGTATTTTGACAATCTCTAAAATCCATTTTTTTCAACTGATTTTAAACTTTAATTCCTCGTACTTAGCTGCCTGTCAGCCTAATCATTTGGAGTTAGTTTTCTTCAAACCTTAGATTTCCTTCTGTAAATATTGGCTAGGATCTTAGAAAGACCTTCACAGAGGGCATCTCCCTTCTTTTTTGGCCCATATCTCTCATATAGATAATTGGCCATCATAAATAGCACAACCCTATTACTTGAGATTCAAAAATAGTAAAAACTGGTCTCCATTCTGTAAACTTGTGTTGCAAGGTAGAACGAGATACTACAAAACTTAACCATCTTGAAAAGCTGACAATGAATTTTGAAAAGCCATAATTTTACTTCCTATCTTATAACAGTGTTTAATCTAGAGCATTTTTAAGAGTACAGAATTGTCTTTTTTAAACTTGTTAAAATGAATCCTATTTATAGTATAAATATTTTCACATTATTTGTTATTTCCAAATTCATGTGCTTGAAATTTTGCAAAAGTTATACAACTTCCTCATTTTGTTTTGAAAAAATACAAGAAACCACTAAATCATGCTGTAATTTTATTGAACTTTTAAATTTATAAGTCATAAAACATTTCTAAATATATTGCTGAAATTTTCACTATAATTAGTCTTGTGGCCAAAAGTGGAGCATATTGTTGTGCCATTTTTGGTCACACAATGGCCATAATTGGTACACATAGCAAATTTAAAGCACGTACTAGCACGTAAAGCAAGTAGTTTTGGCCACCCCAACTTTAAGCTGTAAAAATAATTAATTTAAATATGAAATTGCAACAGAGAGAAAGCCTACTTCATAAAGCTTCATAGCAATCTGTTTCAGAACAAATAAAGTTCGATAAATCCCTAATATTGAAAGATTGTGAAAACTTGTTACCTAAGCAAAAACCTTAATATATGTGAGTGCACACTATAGTTTTACACTTTTTTCTTTCTTTTTTTTTTTTTTTTTTTTTTGCAAGTCATTTTTTATCAAAAAATAAACAAATGGGATTGAAAATAATAAAAGAGTGTTAGATTAAGGAGTAAGAATGCATATAATTTGTTAAAATCAATTTACAGCCTAAATAGAGGGTAAATCATTCCAATGTGGCCAAAACTTGTGCAGTTGCCAAAACTGGAGCATCTACCCTATATCTTTTAATTATCTTTTGTTGTAATTTTCCAACTGATTGAAAAAGTGTCCAGGTCAGGATTCGAACTAAGCAGTCTTTCGCGCAAATTGTCAATACTTTGTCGACTGAACTATCCTGGAAGAATCTGACGCACACAATTCACACAGTGAATACGAACGCATACTTATCATTATTATATATAACCCTATGTAATAATACTTTATTTTTTTTTCAAACTACTCGTATGATAAATGCATACTATTCGTATGAGTATATAATGATATTTCTCCGGGTGAATTGTGCGTGCTAAGTTGCTCTGTTGGAAGAGCATTGGCAGCATACATCGAGGGTCTCTAGTTCGAATCCTAATCAAACATTTTTTTACTCATTTTGGAAAATTAATATTCGTTTGATTAATTTACCAATTAAAATCATTCTGTTAAATATAATATAGAATTATCTTTCGATAAAACTACGTGAAGTTTATGCGCAATATTTGTAATATACAGATTTTATTTAAAAATCGAGTACTAATGAAGATGAGGCAATTAGTTCTAGTATTACGCTTAGTTATTTCCTTACTATAGTGGCCTGTGCGCATGTATGATTACACCAAGGTTTAAATTCGTAGTTAAACTCATATATATATATTGTATATGTCATATAGTGTAGATGTGCCGGTAAAGGTCATCCTTATGGAATTTATTTTTAAAAAGTTTCCTTATTAATAGTTATAATTATTAGATTTCATTTTTTTTCGTATTAGATGAATCTATTAATAGTATTTAAGTATTCTCAGTCTCACTTCTCAATATTAGACAAAATTTTATTGAAAATAATAGAAATACATCAAACACTAAAAATTTCAGTAATGTACATCCCACAAAAAAGTACATGTAATTGTTTTTATGACTATTTAGAACCAGGATTTAATGAACACATACTAATGGAACAAAATTGTTATTTTCAGCACCATTTAACAATTAAGGTATCAAAAATTAATAAAATAATGCGATAATTACTCATTTTTTAAAATCAATAATTGTTATTATCACAAAATCAATATCTTAATTATTTTAGATACATGGTTTAAAATAATAAATGTCATGGAATTACAGTTATCAAATTTTTGGGATTATGAGAAATTCAGAAAGGTAATAAAAAAGTTTTACAAAATTTGTTTTTGCAATATTAGTGCATAAATTAATATATTTATCACTATTTTCAACAGTTAAACAACCCCAAACTCCTTTATATATTAATTATAACGTTAACTTTTGATTATGCATACATTTTTAAATTTATTAATATTTGATTTTAACCATGTAATTAAAAAAATGTGATTAAAGTGCATTTTAAAAATAATGTTATTAACTATTTTCAAATCGTTGACATGCTGTTCCGTATTTCAACAAAATAAATGTTAAATTTATTGAATTTACTAAGGTAAGTGGATTCAAAAAAGTTAAATTAATATGATACTTATTCCTTTTATAACATGTTTTTTACGAAATTCACAGAAATCATTATAAAAAAAGCAGGAAAAATAACATTTTCTTACCTCTTTCTTAACGGCATTATCCTCTAATTCAAGTTTCATAATCCAAATAGCGCAGATAATTTCGAAGTCGGAATGTCCGAATGAAGTACATTGACATTGGCGCGCTCATATTAACGAAACGCCACTGACAATGTATTTTTTCGGACCGGCATTTTATATAAAATGTCAACTGATCGCATTTCTGCATAACTTTTTAAAAATTTTCAACTTACGTACTAAATATACACGCATAACATCATAACAAAGTTACTAGAGCAGCTGGCCTAATATTCTAAAGAATAAATACACTAGTGTCAACTATTCTGGTTGTTGCCAAACGATATTTTTTAAGCAGGTGATTTTTTGTTATTATTGGTTGTTTGAGCTTCGAAGATTTATAAGTTGAATGCGCATGCGCATTAGTTTTATGAGGGTATCCCTAATTAAAATTTTGAGTTAAATTTTTTTTTCACGCATTTCTATTTTACTTTCAATTAGTTTCAAAATACAGTGGAACTTTCATTTAACGAAGCGCATATTTAATGAAATTATCTACTTTTTTAATTTTCTGTTGAACCTTCTTTTAGAACGCAATTAACATTTAAATTAATATTCATATTAAAAAAAAATTCTTCTTAGCAAAATTTGTTGCACTTCCGTGCATGCACAATATTCAAAAGGATAGATTGCTGTTAAGATTGATTGGTGAATATATTTCAGCGGATTGTACGAATTGAAATTATGTATTTATTTTATCTTTTAAATAAAAAGGAAAAAATGCGAAAATTTTTCGATATGCTAAGAAAGGGATTCTAGTTCCGCGAAAATATTATAGGTCCATTCTCTGAATACTTAAAAAAGATGCGAAAGTTTTTATGAGTGTATCTTTCATAAGAGATCGCACACAAAGTAATATTCGAATTTTTTTTTTTTAATTTTTCGATTTGAAATACAAGAGAAAACGAGAATTAGAACGCTGCGATTCAGTTTTTGTTTCCCTTCCTTTATTACGCGGTTTTTTAGATATTATACTAATGATTTTTTTTTGGCTATATTGCATAACAAAAAGTACTATCCAAATTAAAACACAGTTTTATAATATTTCCATTTTTATTTGTAGTTTACTATACAAATTTCATGAATTTTCGTGGATTTCTATTCAACGATATTTTTTTCATAACGAAGCATTTAAGTGTAACGAGAAATTTCCTTAAATGGAAGTTTCACTGATAGGTTCATTGCTGGGTGCTTAGTTTCATATGATGAGAGGTTTATCTCATATATGTGATATGACGTACACGTTACATGCAGTGCATGTAATGTGTGACATAAGAGCGATTGCACAATATTCTTCTGCAATGCCAGAAAACACGTTTTTTTACCAGTAAATAACATGGTTTGGAGAATTTTTGTAATTTTCTAAAGTTTTCTAAGAAAGTCACATCTGAGTCACAATGTGACGTCACTGAGAGGTGGCATTTTGGTCACAGATGTGACGTCACATTTCAGTCACAATGTGACGTCACTGAGGAGTGGCATTTTGGTCACAGATGTGACGTGACCACAGTGACTCACAGTGACGTCACTGTGACGTCACTGTGAACATGCATGCTATGTGGGAATGTGAAGTCACAATGTGACTTCACAATGTGACTTCACAACGACGTTGCAGTGACGTCACCATGTCTTACGGGTAGTCATACATTTAGGAAATTCAAATGGGTGACATCTTTCGCACATGATCAGTAAGAAATGGTATTTTATAAGATGTGCTTATTAGTAAATATGTTGAGATATTTAGTGCTATGGTTTTACTACACAGTACAACATTAAAAAATGTGTATAAAAATGTGGTACAAAATAGTTTCGAAAATAATATTATTATATTTTGATCCAACATTGGGAGATCAGGTGGAACAGACGGATAGTTGAGCAGATAATACTGAATGCATATACACTTTTCAAAAAAAAAAAAAAGATAACCTATGAAGCACTTTTCAACACTTCCTGAAATCTTTAAGAAAAAGTAGTTATTTAGGAAATAAGTTAAATAAGATAACTGAGTAAAGATTTCTGGAAACAAATTAAAGATTTGAAAATCTGGTTTCAGCAATTACCACCTTCCATAGCCAAATATGTATTACAATTCTTTTGAATAGGCCTGTGTTTGAACTGTAGGTTGATATATATACTATAGAATCAACAATTCAGTTTCGAAAAAAAAAACCCCGCAAAATAGATTGAAATTTATTTTTTAGCATTAGGAAACATACGTAAAGACTTTTGTTTAGCGCTATAGTTTACCTAATATCTTTATTGCACTCCATTATTTAACTATAATGTAATTCAAACTAAAACTCTATTAAAACCACTGAAATCATATTATAGAATTTATCATTCATAGATGGCCATGTATCCAATTATTTACAGAAATATAATAAAAATTCATTTAAAGTATTTTGATGCGATTTTTACAGTTCGAACTTTAAACTTTTATAGATAATATATTGTCACAGCCTGTATACTATAAAGATTAATTAGTTCATTTATATTTAGCGTCTACCATAAACATGATATAGTACTAAGTAAGAGTAAGTATAGAGAATAACCTAGTATTTAAATTTTTATAATTTTAACTAAAAAGTATTAAGTATAATATTTATATAAAAATTTTAAAATTTATAAGCATTCCTAAATATAATATAACATACAGCGGCGGTCAAATGTTTCCGGCCAGCAAAAATTTTTTCAATTTATTTGTAAGTATACGCATATGAAGAGGAATCTCAAAGTGATACTTGTACATTTTATTGACATAATAGTTAGAAACTTACTTATAGAAGAACGTGTAAACAACAATAAATTTAATTGAAAAAAATCAAGTATAAAGGAAACGCATGTTCTCAAAAGTTTCCGGCCACCTTCACAAGTTTGTAAAAAAGTGGCATTATAATAGAAAATTACAGTGATAAACAACATTTACAACTAGTATTTTATCGTATTACTATTTTATTAGCTTTAATAATAAGTACTACGGCGTAGCAACGTGACATTCATACAATCAACGGTTAAAGATCGTCTGTGGTACGTTTTTTTCTACATTCCTTGCAATTTTGGAGAAATTTCGGCTGAGTTGGAATATTTATAGTTCGGCAGACTTTTGCCAACTTCTTTCCAAAGATTTTCTATTGGATTCATGTTGGGCGTTTGGGGTGACCATTTAAAAAACGAAATTTTTTGTGTGAAAACCATTGCTTATCGAGGATTGCATACATTATTTATGTCGTTATCATGTTAAGAAAAATAGTTGCGACCGAATTTTTTTTCTCTAATAAGGCAGAAAATGGTCTTGCTATATATCATTATACATTCTATCATTCGCTTGGCTCTGGATTTCAAATAACGGAACGACACTTTTTGAAGAAAATACCCTCCACGGCATAACGTGTCCACCGCCATGCTTCATTGTAGGAATAACATAGCTCGAATGATATCTTTTGAGGTTAGGTCATCGGACGTTGTGTCTGCCATCACTTCCAAAAGTGTTTTCAAATTCGATTAATGGAAAAATAGAAATTTTGTCCAGTTTTCACTTGACCAGACTTTATGTACCTTGAAAAACGCCAGTAGGGTACGTCGGTTTTTTTTTACCTCTGAAAATTTTTTAACACCGACTCTTCCATAAAGTTCTGTATCACGTCAGCATCATAACAAGGTAGGCAAACATATTCCAGCCATATTTTCATTCCGTAAATCGCAGTATATTGCAACGAAATTTTCATGCGGATTATCAATGGTTTTTCTCCTGATAAATCTGTCCATAGGAATAGTAATTTTCCAGGGTCTCCCGCACTTCTGAAAGTCCTGAAAGCCATGGCCATATTTATATAATTTTCAAATATCGTTTACAGTCGATTTTAGCGATCGATAACTTAGCCGCAATATCTCAGAATAATTGGCCTTTTAGCGACAAACTAATCACTCATTTATGGACAATATTGTTGAACTTTTCAAATTTGAATTCAAACTATGCTATACACGTTGGTTCATTCATAAACACAACCAAAAAATACTTCACGGATAGAAAAAATCTAAAGAATGATAAGTGCCCGGAAACTTTTGAGAACATGCGTTTTCTTTTATACTTAATTTTTTAAATTAAATTTATTGATATTTACACGTTCTTCTATAAGTAAGTTGCTAACTAATATGTCAATAAAATGCATAAGTATCGCTTTGAAATTCCTCTTCATATGGGCATATTTACAAATTAACTGAAAAAAAAAATTGCTGGCTGGAAATTTTTGACCGCCACTGTATATACAGTGATCTCTTACTTATACGTGGGTACAGGGGTCAGCGAAAAAAAAACGCGCAAAAATGAAAAAACACGAAAAATATTATAAAAGTGCAATATCAATGCAGCATATGTATGCTATTAATTAATAATATATATCTTATAGAAAAAAAGGGTACAAGATTAGTTTCAAAATTCAAAGACGTGTATATCTTCCGTAATTCTCTCTTAAGAAAATTGAAAAAATGGAAAATGCTAACGTAAATTTCATGTTACTGCTGTTATTTTTTTACAAAATAGTTTACAGTCGATAACTGTTTTTGATATCGAGTTTTTTCAAAAAGAGTCTTTTGAGGTTTATCAAGACGTGAAGAAGGTATGTGTGTTTGTGAGTATGGGGAAGGGGGGATCACGAACATTTAGTCTTCTAAATTTCAATTTGTGGCTCTTTTGCAACATATTGGCTACCGAAGTTGGTCATCGATTTTGTGCAAATTTTTCCCTCTATTTTTTGATTTTTCATTTTGGTAACTTTTTAATTTTTATTTGTTAAAGATAAAATTCTTGAAATTATATCAGACGCGCATAAGTGAAAGGTACTTTTTCTAATACGGCTCATAAATGAATAAGAATTAAAGGGACTGTTGAAAAAAAAGCTCGTAAGTGAGAATCACGTATAAAAGACAGGTCGCATAAATGAGAGATCACTGCATTATACATATAAATGAGTTGTTAAAAAAACTATATGTATTATTTAAATTTACATTATTTACACTACTGTTCATTTCATTTTCTTTCAACGCAATTACTACAATAATTTATTAAATTATTTATAAACACTACTTTTTGTAGATAAATAGCTTAGACCTGGAAGAACTTCAAAATCATTATGACTGTTCAACAAAACTATAAAATGCAGCAAGAGGAAATTAATAGCTTTTGATATCAAAAGTTACATTTCTTGCTTAATGATGTAGAGAAAAAGAAACAAAAAAGTAATTCTCTTGGTCTAGTACATCTTCTTTTTTCTTGTTTTCAGCGCAGTTTCTCGGTTATTTCTTTATGAATAAGCATACAGCTTTCAAACCATTCTTTAGAAATTTAATGTTTCGAAAGAAATTATAAATATAAAGATAAAAATTCTATAAAAAATAATTCTTAACAAACTATCTTAAAAAATGATCTATTAAAATTCATATTCTACTATAATTAATAACTATGTAATTTTTTAGAACGCGGCATTTAAATTTTTATGACAAAACGTTGATATAAATAAAAAAATATTTTTTACTTCATATTTTTTAAGAAGAATACAGCTTCTGAATACAAGAATACAAAGCAATACAAATTATTGCTTTGTATGGCAGAAATGCGTTTAAAGTATGTGACAATTTTCAGTATAATAATGTAAGTATAAATTTGTATTCTTACATTTTAAGAGATACACAATAATATAGAGACAATATAAGAAGATGTATACGGTGTCTTAGCTAAGATGTCAAAAATGTTTGTACACCTGGTACACCTGGAGGATTCGGAATCACGTAGAAATGCCGAGTCGGAAACTTCTTCCTGATTCTGTAAAGCATATTCAATAGGCGCGGGTATAACTCATACACTTCTATTGGGATATGCTGTCTAGTACACTCCCCTCTTTGATTGACACATGTGTCGCCTAAAGTAAAGTAATGCTCTCGCTGGTGTAAATGCGCAAACATAGTATGAGCAGAAATTCACTTTGATGAATACATTTGTGTCTACAACCTCTGCGAGGTTCGACCATTATGCAGTTTGCGGGACCATTTGCCAGAGCCATTTGGGCTTCCGGCGAGTTTATGTAGTCTGCCATCCTACATAGTCGAAGAGCAGACCGCACAAAATCCTAAGTCATCGAGCACAAGAAAAATTCCTTCATATTATGGATGAGAAGTCATAGTAGAATTTTATGATCCATGTCTGCCGGATACGAAGTTGTGCATGAACTAAAAATTAACATCAATAGTGGCTCATTTGTAGGTCTATCATTGTGCTTGCCGTATAATCAAAATTATGAAAACATGGAAAACTGGTTGCAAAAAATCATAATGCAAAGTCTACGAGTCAACCATTAGTGTTTTCATATTTGGCGTATGCATTACTTCACTTTCGGAAGACATGAATCATTAGATTCCCCTAAGACTACGCTTCCAAATTATAAAGAATTTTTTTTTTCTGCTCGATGACTTAGGGTTTTGAGTGGTCGGCTCTTCTAGTTACAGCTCTCTGTCTCCGTGAATAAAGCTTCATCTCAGCGCCACTCCTTTTTATCATAATTTCACTCTACGGCAAGCTGATTTCTCCATTGAAATTTGTGTATTGTGCTTTTAAGGTTTTACACTAGTCACTCAAAATGACCCGAATGATAAGTGAAGCCTATGGGGGCGTTCTTTTCAAATATATTGCTTACATTTTATTATTTCTACGTGATTTTATTTTGCATAAGATAGTTGAGGACGATCTACAACCTGGCTAGTTTTTGTTTTATTTTTTAAATTTTGGCTTCAGTTAAAAGAAAAATACTTTAACATTCGAAACCGGTTAGAACGGGTTGTGAAATCGAAACTATCATAATATAAAAAATATATAAACAAAATCGAAAAAGTAAAAACTAGGCCGGTTGTACTGCTACGCGATTCTATTAAAAAAAATCATGTAAACATTAAAGCGAGATATTTGACAAGAACTCCATGATAGACTTAACATTATCACCCGAGTCCTTTTCAGAAGTGTTGCGGTTTAACAACCTTTCGAGAAACTCCACCGAAATCCCTGCCCGTCTAATCCACTGACACCATTCTAGCAACTCCGGGTTGAAAGATGAGCTCTCTTTGATCAAGAATTTACAAACTCTTGCTTCGTCAAGGAAGTGTTTCCGATCAGGCATTCTCCTATGATTCCGAATCGTCTAGGTTTACACTACCTTCCTTCAAAATTCATAACAACTTAATTGTGACACTCTGTATTTATGCAAGCATATATATATATATATATATATATATATATATATATATATATATATATATATATATATATATATATATATATATATATATATATATATATATATATATATATATATAAAATGTACATTAGACTAACTCAAATGAAATTTTCAGTTAAGATATAAAGTCAGAATTAGATATTTTTACTTACCCATCATACGTAGTATAGGGTAAGTCTTGCAATCGTTTTGAAAATCGAAAATTTTTTTTGACGGATTTACACGTTTTAGATAGTGGAGATTCCGAAAAACATATTTTTAGAAAAAAAAATTTACCGTCCGTCTGTCTGTCTGTAAACGCTCTATCTCCCGAACAAATTGAGATAGAGACTTGAAATTTTGTATGTAGTTAGTATGTAAGAATGGAACGAAGCCTATTTAATATCAGCAACCTCGATTATCCGGAACTATTTTTTTTGGACTCTCGAAAAATTCGTTCTGATGAAAGGTACATAAAAATTTTCGAATTTTTTTGTTCTAAGGAATGGACGTAAAAAGCAATAAAATAACACACATTTTGCATATAGAACGAAGTCAATCGGATTATGAGTGGCTGAGATATTTGTAATCCTGTTTTCCACATTTTTCGATTTTTCGTGACCCTGTATTTCATTCAAATTTCAAATCAGAAGTATATTTCAATTGGACATGAGACGCTTAATCCGACGCAGTTAATTGTTAGTTAATAGAATTATTATTTTTGGAGTTATAAGGATGTTTCTTTTACGCAGTTCGGTACTACTTGAGTAGTTTGGTGTTTTATATAATTTGTCGGAATTGGTACATCAGCAGTTCTTTAATATAGCATTACTATGTATATTAACAATATTTAAATTTTGTTTATGAATTGCAATGCATTGTATAAATAGTTTTCACATGTTTTATTTTCATATACATTATACATATCCATGATGGGTAAGTATTACGGTGGCCCCCAACGACTAGTTTCATATCAATTTTGTATGTATTTTGATGTGTGAATCTCGATAATATTATTGTGTTCATGCTTTTTTATGACGGAAAACAAATCAAGATAATTCTGATATTATTCGTAATTGTAATGTTTTTACAAAATGTTTTACCTACTTTTTTGTGTATTAATCAAGCTTTTCTCGTTGTTATTTCTGGGAAAACCTGTTAAAACATTTACATTTTAGGGATTTGATGGGAATTTTTAAGATATATTTATGGGGCCTGTTTCATTGAATAATTTGATGGGAATTATTAGGGTATATTTATGAGGCCTGTTTCTTTGAATAATTTAATAAATTCTTATCTCATCTTTATTACGAATGTCTGAAACACTTAAAAAATGATATAACCCATTTAGGAGGTGCAAACTTTTTTTTAAGCTCTGAAAATGATCAAAGTATGGAAACAGATGTCATATATGGAAAAGTATGTGAAAATAGGCTTCGTCCACTGTGGAAATGGTTAAAAAGTTTTTTCCTTACATTTGCCATAAATATAATACCTTATATATTTTTTCAAATTAGACTTCGTAGAATATTATTGTGAACTCCATTTTTAATTTTCATGAGTCTTTTAAAATTTTTTCATTCATGTACATACACCGTTTATTAAAATATTTAAAAATATATATTCCCGAAATATTTCATTTGAAATATTGTAATCAGATATTCTCACACTTAAAATTCGAATAAATTAAACATATTTTTAGAGTACAATAATTATTATTTTAATATCAGTTACTCATGAAATTCTCTATTATATTCATATAACTGCACTACAATCTATCATCATCCATTTAAGCAAAATAAGAGATTTGAGAAAAATTTATTTATAATTTGAGAGAAATTTATTTATAACTATTCTAAAAATTAAATAATGATTCAGTAAATACGTGAAGTAAATCGATATATATTTTTAAAACCATTCGAAATTTAATTTCTTTATCTATTTGCTTATTTTTCCCCTTTTATTTTTCTTCCTGCATCAATTGCTTTAACATAGGAAAAGTTTTCTTCAGAAGCACCCATTTTGAAAGTTTTTCGATATCCGAAATCCATTTAACCATGTAATTTCGGACACGATGAGCCAATAAGAAAATTTTCTTCGAAGTTTAAGAAAAAGAAAAGTATTTAAAAGAGGTACATATTCGTATTAGGTATGTTTGTCCTCAAATGCAGAATTATTTGTAGAAAAATTTCATTTACAGGTTATTACATAAGTATGTAATCATTTACAAAATTTACGATATCGATTTTTGGACGGAATATTTATGATATCTACAAAATTCTACCACAATAATCAATAATAAAAAAAAAATATGCCGTATCATATAGAGCAATAATTTTAAAATTTTAATATAGGTGATCCTTTCTGTCTCATACCACATTCCAATATTTTCTAGGAATTCTAAAATAAGCCAATAATAAATTTAAAAAATGTGTACTTTTGTTATCATTTCAGTTATTTTTAATACCTATGCGGTAGTTGCAAAATTGTGCTGTTTTATCGTAACACTACTCGCAAGCTTTACCTGATTTAATCAGCGAAGTCTAAAAGTGTTTTAACATATAAATATGACAATGAAAGCTATTAAACTTTAATTTTAATACAAATAAACGGTACATGTTGGAAGCTATTTCATAGCATGAGTAACATTCATCTTCTTAATTAACACTGTTTTAAGAATGTTTGTTGCATATGTTAAATCATGTTTATACGTCATCACATAGCTCTTGAAATATCTATCATACACTCTGTAAGAACGTTAATATTCTAAAATCGATTTGAATTTTCTGATTAAATGTGTAAATGTATGTTTGTAAATATTCCAGGTTTACATCCTAATCTTTGCTTCCGAAAAAAAAAATATACGGCTTGATAAAAAAGATTAATTGAATATAAGTATCTTCTACTTTTTTATTAGTATTTTTTTTCCATATATTCATTGATTAGTGTCAATATAACATGTATAATATTGCGGATTTTGAGCTTGTTCTATCAATGATACTTTTCAGAATTTCCGAGCTATGTTTTTTTTATTCCTTCCCAATCGTTGTTCTGTCTATTTAGCTAAGATATTATGAAAATTATATTTTCGTTGCAATCACGCATGCACAGTAATACATTATTTAAGAAATCTGCACATTTTTCATACCAGTCTTATTATTTATAATTGTGATTACAGGGTATTATGTATATTTTTTCGCATATTTTTTTAAATGAGCGTTTTTTTATATAAAGAACTCTGCAAAAAATAAGCAAAATACTTGGCAAAATTTGAGGCTGTTTTTATAAAAACCTTAATTTCTCTACAGGTATACATTTTATCCTCATAAAATTGAACACGTTTATTAAAATAAACAACTTAGTCATAATCTGCAGTTTAAAAGCTTTTCCTGCATTAGCCTTTAATGGGTTATCTAAAAGATCGTCTTCTACAATTTGTTGAAGGTCCCCTATGGGATTTCAGGAAAAAATCTTTGCGGAAATTTATGACTTGCTCTATTTTGTTTAAACACCTGAAGTTTCATAATAATTCCTTATGTATTTGTTTAAATATTTAACAAAATGTCTAAAATCGCAAACGTCCGTTCATTAATGACGATATAATGTATATGTTTAATGGCCATCAATAGCCATATAGTTATAGTGCTGAACGAGTTACATTGCAGGTAAATTTATTTAAAATAAAATCTGCACAAATTATAATAAAACAATATACATAAAAATCTTAATTTAAGTCGTTTATAAACATAAGTCGTTTATGTACAGTCGACTGCACAATGTTTCGAGCACCGGACCCTCGGCGATTCCGAACCAGACGCGGCTCGCCTCAAAGAGTGGAGTGGCCCCGTTGCGGAACGAAACCTTTGCACGAGGGGGGTGGTGGTGGTCGAGAGTATGGTTTCAAAAGACGCTTGGCTCCCAAGGGGTTGTGTAAAAAAGGCGTACAAACACTGTGTTTCAAAAAACATCTGCCTGACTAGGTGTTGTGTAAAAAAAGGCGTACTGTCAACAGACGCCTGGCTCCCAATGTGTTTGTTTAAAAAAGACGCCTGAGTTGGAGACTCCGAAGGCGTACTGTCAACAGACGCCTGGCTCCCAATGTGTTTGTTTAAAAAAGACGCCTGAGTTGGAGACTCCGAAGGCGTACTGTCAACAGACGCCAGGCTCGCAATGTGTTGGTTTAAAAAAGACGCCTGAGTTGGAGACTCCCAAGGCGTACTGTCAACAGACGCCTGGCTCGCAATGTGTTGGTTTAAAAAAGACGCCTGAGTTGGAGACTCCCAAGGCGTACTGTCAACAGACGCCTGGCTCGCAATGTGTTGGTTTAAAAAAGACGCCTGAGTTGGAGACTCCCAAGGCGTACTGTCAACAGACGCCAGGCTCGCAATGTGTTTGTTTAAAAAAGACGCCTGAGTTGGAGACTCCCAAGGCGTACTGTCAACAGACGCCTGGCTCGCAATGTGTTTGTTTAACCCTTTCAGGGGCAAGGTATTTCTGCTCCGAAAATGTTCAAATAATTGATTCACACCACAATTTAAGAACAGATTTATTTGAAAATAATCAAGAGCTGTTTTTCACGAATATTATAAAATCCAAATTGTACTAAAATTATACTGGTGCCAGTTCGAAATTGGAACAGTAATATGTGTTTGCACACTGCAAACACCGCCCCTGAAAGGGTTAAAAAAGACGCCTGAGTTGGAGACTCCCAAGGTGTTGGTTTAAACCAGACGCCTGGCTCCCAAGGTGTTGGTTTAAACCAGACGCCATGCTCCCAAGGTGTTACTTTAAAACAGACGCCTGGCTCCCAAGCTAGACGCCTGGGTCCGGTCCCTCGGGAGACATGCGTCCAAAATCGTCGCACCGGTTTTTTTCTGTGCGATTCGAGTCGCACGCTCCACGTCTCGGGCCACAGAAGGGTGGGACGGAAAAAAACCCTTAGGGAGGCCACACACCTGTGAAACATTGAGCGAAAAAACATGAGACATGCGACAATTTCACCCTGATAACAAAGGAAAAACCGGTTTGACTGCGACATGTTGCACGATTTTTGACGCATGTCTCGCTAGTGTGTGGCGTGCCGTAGGTCGCATCGTGGCGGGCCTCCGTGTCACGAGAGCGAACATGGAGGCTCTTTGTAGAAAGCGTGTGACTAGGTTGGAAAACGAAAAACGGGGCGACAGCGAAATAAGTTTTCATCCAACCCTGGAAAACGAAATCTGGAGTCTTTTTTTTATGTAGATATTCAAAGATGAGTATAGATACTTAAAGATAATTATTAGATGAGTCATTGAATCAGATGAGTCATAAAAAAAAAAAAAAAAAAAAAAAAAATTTTTTTTTTTTTTTTTTTTTTTTTGAGATGAGTCATAATTTTTTTTTTTTTTTTTTTTTTTTTTTTGAGATGAGTCATAATATTTTTTAATGACTCACCTTAAAAAAAAAAAAAAAAAAAAAAAAAATATGACTCATCTCAAAAAAAAAAAAAAAAAAAAAAAAAAAAAAAAAAAAAAAAAATTATGACTCATCTCAAAAAAAAAAAAAAAAAAAAAAAAAAAATTATGACTTATCTCAAAAAAAAAAAAAAAAAAAAAAAAAAAAAAAAAAAATTGGCGGCTCATTCATGGAATCTTATTTCTATTTTTGTTTTTGGAAATGTGTTGTGTTGGAGAGTGTTTCTTGTGGAAATGTGTGTGGGTGGGAGAGTGTTTCTTGTGAAAAGGTGTGTGGTTTGGAGTGTGTTTCTTGTGGAAACGTGTGTGGGTGGAAGATTGTTTCTTGTGGAAACGTGTGTGGGTGGGAGATTGTTTCTTGTGGAAACGTGTGTGGGTGGGAGAGTGTTTCTTGTGGAAACGTGTGTGGTTTGGAGAGTGGTTTGGAGAGTGTTTCTTGTGGAAACGTGTGTGGGTGGGAGAGTGTTTCTTGTGGAAACGTGTGTGGTTTGGAGAGTGGTTTGGAGAGTGTTTCTTGTGGAAACGTGTGTGGTTTGGAGAGTGTTTCTTGTGGAAACGTGTGTGGTTTGGAGAGTGTTTCTTGTGGAAACGTGTGTGGGTGGGAGAGTGTTTCTTGTCAAAATGTGTGTGGGTGGGAGAGTGTTTCTTGTCAAAATGTGTGTGGGTGGGAGAGTGTTTCTTGTCAAAATGTGAGTGGGTGGGAGAGTGTTTCTTGTCAAAATGTGTGTGGGTTGGAGAGTGTTTCTTGTCAAAATGTGTGTGGGTTGGAGAGTATAAAAAGAAATTCACAAATTTTATAACAAGATTCCATCCTCCATGGTTGGATGAAATCTTATTTTTGAAGTTGTATTTGTGGAAATGAGTCTGAAAAAAAAAAAAAAAAAAAAAAAAAAAAAAAAAAAAAATGTTTGTGTTGTTTGCGTTGTTTGCGTTGTTTGTGTTGTTTGTGTTGTTTGCGTTGTTTATGTTGTTTGCGTTGTTTGCGTTGTTTATGTTGTTTGTGTTGTTTGTGTTGTTTGCGTTGTTTGTGTTGTTTGTGTTGTTTGTGTTGTTTGTGTTGTTTGTGTTGTTTGTGTTGTTTGTGTTGTTTATGTTGTTTGTGTTGTTTGTGTTGTTTATGTTGTTTGTGTTGTTTGTGTTGTTTGTGTTGTTTGTGTTGTTTGTGTTGTTTGTGTTGTTTGTGTTGTTTATGTTGTTTGTGTTGTTTGTGTTGTTTGTGTTGTTTGTGTTGTTTGTGTTGTTTGCGTTGTTTGCGTTGTTTATGTTGTTTGCGTTGCTTATGTTGTTTGTTGTTTGTTGTTTGTGTTGTTTGTGTTGTTTATGTTGTTTGTTGTTTGTGTTGTTTATGTTGTTTGTTGTTTGTGTTGTTTGTGTTTGTGGAAATGTGAAATATTATAACAAGATTCCATGGTTGGATGAAACTTTATTTCTAAATTTGTATTTGTAGAAATGTGAAATATAACAAGATTCCATGGTTGAATGAAATTTTATTTCTAAATTTGTATTTGTGGAAATGTGAAATATTATAACAAGATTCCATGGTTGGATGAAATCTTATTTGTAAATTTGTATTTGTGGAAATGTGTCTGGATTGGAGTCGAGTGTCTGTAAAAATGGGTTCAAATTGGGGTAAAAAAAAAAATGTTTGTGTTGTTTGTGTACAATTTTATTTGTGTATCCAATGTGTGCTAAAGCCCATCTGTGGTGGGACTTTGAAAGGGAACCTAACCCGCATTCACGCTCGAGGAGAGTTTCCGTTTTTGCCGGAAGCTCCCTTCGAGTTCGAAGGGAAACCACAGAAAACCTTCGAAGGCTAGGCCGACGGTCTGACCGTCTACCCGACTCCGTCTCGGGTGAAACTGGTTTCCTGTAAAAGAAAACGCCCTGTAAAAGAAAACGCGAAGACACGCGAAACTTGGTACTTGAGTCTTGTTTCCTGTAAAAGAAAACGCCCTGTAAAAGAAAACGCGAAGACACGCGAAACTTGGTACTTGAGTCTTGTTTCCTGTAAAAGAAAACGCCCTGTAAAAGAAAACGCAAAGACACGCGAAACTTGGTACTTGAGTCTTGTTTCCTGTAAAAGAAAACGCCTTGTAAGATCGAAGCGCATCTTGTAAAGAAAAACGCGAAACTTGGTACTTGAGTCTTGTTTCCTGTAAAAGAAAACGCCCTGTAAAAGAAAACGCCTTGTAAGATCGAAGCGCGTCTTGTAAAGAAAAACGCAAAGACACGTGAAAACTTGGTACTTGAGTCTTGTTTCCTGTAAAGGAAAACGCCCTGAAAAAGAATACGCGTTTTCTTGTTCATTGTAAAATCGACGAATTATCGATGCAATAATATCAAAAATATCAAATATTTATCAAGCATTTATCAAAAATATCAAGTATTTATCAAAAATATCAAATATTTATCAAGTATTTATCAAAAATTTATCAAGTATTTATCAAAAATTTATCAAGTATTTATCAAGTATTTATCAAAAATTTATCAAATATTTATCAAGTATTTATCAAAAATTTATCAAGTATTTATCAAAAATTTATCAAGTATTTATCAAGTATTTATCAAAAATTTATCAAGTATTTATCAAAAATTTATCAAGTATTTATCAAAAATTTATCAAGTATTTATCAAAAATTTATCAAAAATTTATCAAGTATTTATCAAAAATTTATCAAGTATTTATCAAATATTTATCAAATACATTTATCAAATACATTTATCAAATACATTTATCAAATACATTTATCAAATACCAATTTCTTAAAAAATGAAAAAACGTACCTTTCATAGTAACCTTTCATTTTTACATTTTCTATGAAAACTTGACTTTAAAAACATGACCTTCTTCAAAACAAACTTCCCCACAGGATTTTTTCACTTTTTAAAACACCCTTATAAGGATGTTCTATCAAACACTTTTTAAAACACTTTATAAAACAAAACCTTTATAAAACTTGACCTTCTTCAAAACAAACTTCCCCACAGGATTTTTTCACTTTTTAAAACACCCTTATTATATTATAAGGATGTTCTATCAAACACTTTTTAAAACACTTTATAAAACAAAACCTTTTTAAAGCATAACCTTTTCATACACTTTTTACCTTTTTAAAACACTTTATACACCATTACCTTTCCCCACCACTTTATAAAACAAAACCTTTATAAAACATAACCTTTTTAAAACATGACCTTTTCATACACTTTTTACCTTTTTAAAACACTTTATACACCATGACCACCTTTTTAAAACCAAACCTGTGGCCACCTCTCATGCATCCATCTCTCTGTGTGAAAAAAGAAAACCACCCACCTTTGTAAGCCAGGGAAATTGGCCGGCAAGCCGCCGAAGCGGCTCAAACCGGTCATCATCATCATCATAATAATAATAATAATAATAATTATAAAAAAGAGTACCACCTTGGACATTTCTGTCTCACGCCCCCTAGACAAACCGTTCCTTCTTTCTTGTCGGAATCTCCTTCGCTAGACCACGCTTCCTGTTCGCTTCCCCCTTGTCCACCTTCCAGTCTTCCAGAGTGCCGCCAGAGCTTTCATCCCCCGAGGACCGAATTCGACCCTCAGATATCCGAATTCGGGTCAAGCGACTCTTTACCACGGTGGTTCTACGCGTACCTAAAAGGCCTTGCGCCCCCGTGAGGGGGTGGGCAACACAGGCGCTCCCTCCATCGCGTTGTGACCACCCTTTCCCACCGTGGCATCTCCCAACCCCGGAGGCACCTGGACCGCAGTGCACAGAGGCCTCCGGTCCTGAGAGACTTCTTCTACTGCGCGCCCACGGCACACGGGGTGCCCCAGGCGCCTTCCAGCCGGTTGCCTCTCATCGAGGCCCCAGACCTACAGGCTCAAGCAATGGCCATGCCGGCACAGAGCGTCAATTGACGAGGTTCGTTCCCTTACGGTGCGAGACACGGTCAGGTAATCTCTTTGTACCAGGAATTCGAATCCCGAACTCCCCATGCACGTACCGGGTCGCCCTGCAAGGGGCGCCGTTTTCGGAGGAACCTCTAGACCCCGCCAAGAGACAACCGGCCAACAGTAGCCCTTCGGACACCTTGTCGAGCTCCTTTAAACACCCGGAAGGGATTGGAAGGTTTGAAGGGTTCACTACTGGAGAAGAGCGGCGGCTGAAGTACAGACGATCCCTGCTGGAGAAGGGGGAGCAGGGTGGCTCCCATCACTCTGACCCTGGCGCCGCACTGGGAAAAGAAGTGGCTACCGGGGCCACGGTAGCCCTCGAGGAGAATCCTGCGAGCGGCCCCTACATACTGCATGGGAGCGGCGGTCCTCCGCACTCTCTCTTCCATCCGACCTTACTGAGGGCCAGGAATCTTAGGGCCGTGCATGCGAACCCCCTGCCTATACTAACCGACAGCGAGTATCGCGGTCCATGCTTGCAACTGACCCACAGCAGAGGATCGGAGAGGAGGATTGGAGTGACCCCATGTCCCCGGTATGCGGCCATCCGGCGAGTTCGGGGTGTAGTATCTGTATCCGCCTCCTCGCCCAGCGGGGGAGGGTAGGATCTGAGCAGCCCCCTGTCTCTCCCCTTCTGTCTAGAAGAGGTGCCACAGAAACGTCGCCATCTGAAAAGAAGAAGAAAAAGGACATGAGTGGAGCAAAAAGAAAAGGGTTGTCTCAGAAAATGAATCTTTTTAAAAAAGACAGTCAAGTTTCCATTTCAAAGAACATGGCAAAATTTTCAAACTCTTATGAAATACACTTTAGAAGAAAATGGACTTATTCTCTTTAACAGAAACTTTTTTAACAAAGTCGCAAAATAAAAACAATCTTTTTATATTCAAGTTTCAATTGTCAACATGGTCGCATAGCTAAATTTTCAAACTCTTATCCTCTCATGAAATACATTTTAGAAGAAAATGGATTAAAAACTTAAATTTTCAAAGTGTTGGATACATTCTCTTTAACAGAAGACGGCGAAATTTTCAAACTCTTATTCACAAACTCGAACCATTTCAGAATGGTTTTAAAACACCCTCTCAAAAAATCAATCTTTTTAACAAAGTCAAAATATAAAAACAATCTTTTTATATTCAAGTTTAACTTTTCAAAGTGTTGGATACATTCTCTTTAACCGGGCGAAATTTTTAAACTCTTATTCACAAACTCAATACATTTCAGAATGGTTTCAAAACACCCTCTCAAAAAATCAATCTTTTTAACAAAGTAACTTTTATCGCATAATAATACAAAATAAAACACTCACAGGCAGAATAATCCAAAGGCACAAGCATCGAGAAAGACGAAAGCCAAGTGAACGAGCTAGTGAATTCACGGCCTTTTATACACCCGTTTGACCCAATTAATTTTTTTTTTTTTTTTTTTTTTTTTTTTTTTTTTTTTTTTGTGACCTCAATAATTTTTTTTTTTTTTTTTTTTTTTTTTTTTTTTGTGACCTCAATAATTTTTTAAGGTGTTGGATACATTCTTTTTAACAGAACATAGCGAAACTTTTAAAGAATGAATCTTTTTAACAAAGTAACACATTAAAAACTTAAATTTTCAAAGTGTTGGATACATTCTCGCATAGCCAAATTTTCAAACTCTTATCCTCTAATGAAATACACTTTAGAAGAAAATGGATTAAAAACTTAAATTTTCAAAGTATTGGATACATTCTCTTTAACAGAACATAACGACATTTTCAAACTCTTATGCTCTCATTTCAGAAGAAAATTGTTTAAAATACCGTCTCAAAAAATCAAACTTTTTAACAAAATCACAAAATAAAAACAATCTTTTTATATTCAAGTTTAAATTTTCAAAGTGTTGGACGCAGCAAAATTTTCAAACTCTTATGCTCTCATTTCAGAAGAAACCATCTCAAAAAATCAAACTTTTTAACAAAGTCGCAAAATAAAAACAATCTTTTTATATTCAAGTTTAAATTTTCAAAGTGTTGGATAACAGAACGCAACAAAATTTTCAAACTCTTATGCTCTCATTTCAGAAGAAAATTGTTTAAAATACCATCTCAAAAAATCAAACTTTTTAACAAAGTCACAAAATAAAAACAATCTTTTTATATTCAAGTTAAAATTTTCAAAGTGTTGGATAACAGAACTCAGCAAAATTTTCCAACTCTTATACTTTCATTTCAGAAGAAAATTGGTTAAAATACTATCTCAAAAAATCAAACTTTTTAACAAAGTCACAAAATAAAAAAAATCTTTTTATATTCAAGTTTAAATTTTCAAAGTGTTGGATAACAGAACGCAGCAAAATTTTCAAACTCTTATTCCCTCATTTCAGAAGAAAATTGTTTAAAATACCATCTCAAAAAATCAAAGTTCCAAAATAAAATAATACGAAGTAAAATACTCACAGAAATCCACAGGCACAGAAATCCACAGGCACAGAAATCCACAGGCACAGAAATCCACAGGCACAGAAATCCACAGGCACAGAAATCCACAGGCACAGAAATCCACAGGCACAGAAATCCACAGGCACAGAAATCCACAGGCAGCGTAATCCACGGGCAGAGTAATCCACAGGCAGAGTAATCCACAGGCAGAGTAATCCAAAGAGCAGGCACAAGCATCGAGGTAGACGAAAGCCAAGTGAAAGAGCTAGCGAATGCACGGCCTTTTATACACCAGTTTGACCTCAATAATTTTTTTTTTTTTTTTTTTTTTTTTTTTTTCAAGGTTGCAGAGGGTTGTGCAATAGGATGTAGGCTTCGTATACCTTACAAAGCATTGAAAAAAAAAAAAAAAAAAAAAAAAAAAAAATTTTTTTTTTTTTTTTTTTTTTTTTAAGGTCGCAGAGGGTTATGCAATAGGATATAGGCTTCGTATACCTTACAATGCATTTAAAAAAAAAAAAAAAAAAAAAAAAAAAAAAAATTTTTTTTTTTTTTTTTTTTTTTTTTTTTTTTCAAGGTCGCAGAGGGTTGTGCAATAGGATATAGGCTTCGTATACCTTACAATGCATAAAAAAAAAAAAAAAAAAAAAATTTTTTTTTTTTTTTTTTTTTTTTTTTTTTTTCTTTTTTCAAGGTCGCAGAGTGTAGAAATGCAGTATAAAAGGCCGTGCATCCGCTTGCTCGTTCACTCGGCTGTCTTGTTTCACCCAGTTTTTGCCTGCCTGCCTGCTGGATGACCTTACCACCGCCGATATACAGGGCCGTTTTCCAAAGACTTGGATTCTGTGGAAGATGCAGGAGGAGACTGGTTGCTTTCCGTGAGCTTTCGGGCAGACGGGTTTAGTTTATGAAGACTGCCACTTCCCGAGACATGGATTGAATTGGGTGCCATTGGAAAAGATGGACTTGTATTTTTTCGGTGACCATTCTACGATAAAACTCTGTTTTCTTTGATAGAGTCCAGCCGCATTTCGAAAGACATTTTTCAAAGTGTTGGAGTGGTCGAAACAGGCATCGAACTGAAAAAGATTGACTTTTTGTAACATTTCCAAGTTAAAACTTGAACCGTTTTCTTGTATGGAGCCCAGCGGCATTTCGATAGACTGCGACATTTTTCAAAGTGTTGGAGTGGTCCAACTGAAAAAGATTGACTTTTTGTGACATTTCCAAGTTAAAACCGTTTTCTTGTATGGAGCCCAGCCGCATTTCGATAGACTCTGAATTTTTTCAAAGTGTTGGAGTGGTCCAACTGAAAAAGATTGACTTTTTGTGACATTTCCAAGTTAAAACTGTTTTCTTGTGTGGAGCCCATCTGCATTTCGAAAGACTGCGACATTTTTCAAAGTGTTGGAGGGGTGGAACTGAAAAAGAGTGACATTTCCAAGTGAAACCAGAGAACGGTTCGTGAGATTTTCCCAAAGAAGACCTCCCTCTCTTTCCACCCCATTCCCACGCGCGCGCTGACGCAGGCTTCAGTAGCTCTCTGTCTCGAGCACGATGAACAACTGCATGTGTTGCTCTCTGCCGGTCCACAACGGCTCGCGCTTGACGCGGTGCCAGCATGCGGTCCACCCGCCGTGTCTGCTGGAGCAGGTCCGAGATGCCCGGTATCTCAAGTGTCGGGTGTGCGGGGCCACACTCAAGGCCCCGGACCTCACCTTTCTCTGGATCCAGTACAAAGATCGAATGACGGATGAGCAATTTCGTTGGTTGCGAGAAAAAAGAAACGAAATTTTGATTCTCGAACTGGATCCAAAAGATTTGGAAGGATCTCACCTCCAAGTCTAAAGTGTCTCATCCGTCGCAGAAAAAAGAGTTGAAAGGGGAAACCTGTTCCCCTTTCAACTCTTTTTTTTGCGCCCAACCCCTCACCAACGTTGGTCCCGAAAGGGATTTATTCGTATGAAATATGTTTAAACATTAAATATAAATATACATCATACATTTCTTTACTCAAAACTTAATTATAAAATATATTGTAATACAAAAAAAAAAAAAAAAAAAAAAAAAATTTTTTTTTTTTTTTTTTTTTTTTTTTTATTCTATTATATCTTATCTCTATTATAACTTAATTATAAAATATATTATACTACTACTACAAAAAAAAAAAAAAAAAAAAAAAAAAAATTTTTTTTTTTTTTTTTTTTTTTTTTTTTTTTTTAATAGTATTTACATTTTATTTTTACATCTATTCATATGAAATATGTTTAAACATTAAATATAAATATACATCATACATTTCTTTACTCTAATATATCTTATCTTTATTATAACTTGATTGTAAAATATAGGATACTACAAAAAAAAAAAAAAAAAAAAAAAAAAAAAAAAAAAAATTTTTTTTTTTTTTTTTTTTTTTTTTTTTTTTTTTTAATAGTATTTACATTTTATTTTTACATCTATTCATATGAAATATGTTTAAACATTAAATATAAATATACATCATACATTTCTTTACTCTAATATATCTTATCTTTATTATAACTTGATTATAAAATATAGGATACTACTACTACTACTACTACAAAAAAAAAAAAAAAAAAAAAAAAAAAAAAAAATTAATTTTTTTTTTTTTTTTTTTTTCAAGGTCGCAGAGTGTAGAAATGCAGTATAAAAGGCCGTGCATCCGCTTGCTCGTTCACTCGGCTGTCTTGTTTCACCCAGTTTTTGCCTGCCTGCCTGCTGGATGACCTTACCACCGCCGATATACAGGGCCGTTTTCCAGACTTGGATTCTGTGGAAGATGCAGGAGGAGACTGGAAAAAGATTGCTTTCCGTGACCTTTCTGGCAGACGGGTTTAGTTTATGAAGACTGCCACTTCCCGAGACATGGATTGAATTGGGTGCCATTGGAAAAGATGGACTTGTATTTTTTGGATACCGTTCGACTCGTTCGCTGACAGGATGGCTAGACATTCTCGACTCTTGTGTGTGTATTGCAGCGTGCCGCAAGGAGGACTGGGTTTAATTCTAAGAGAGTGTGGTCACGGATATCATGCGGGGTGCATCGTGTATTATGTCAAAAGCTGTTGTGATAACAAAGAGCTCCCCCTGACGTGTTTCGAATGTGCCACCTCCATCCACTGGCGAGAACTGAGGGCCGTATGGACGGTCCTCTGCCATCCCCTGAGTCCCAGCCGGCTCGGAAGGAGCCCCGCCGAAAGAGAATGTAGACTGTGGTTAGAAGAGGCCATTGAAAAAGAAAACAAGACATTGGATGTGTAAAATAATGCATGTCCCATGCATTCTATCCTATAAAGAATGGATCCCTACATACTTTCCCTCTATCATAATTTTTTTTTTTTTTTTTTTTTTTTTTTTTTTTTTTTCAATACAGTTATGTAGTAAATTATTTTTATTCAACAGATGTAAAGATAAAATATTTATATCATAAAATATATTTAAATACAATATTATTAAAAAAAAAAAAAAAAAAAAAAAAAAAAAAAAAATTTTTTTTTTTTTTTTTTTTTTTTTTTTTTCAACATATATATATTTGAATCGCATGTCCCTTAGACACTCTCTGCTTATTTTCAGTCCTAATCGAATGAAATCTCGAAAGTACACCTTCTGATTCACACAACTTTTTTTCAAATTGACGGAAAACGTTGAGGTGTATCCTCTTGTATGGGGTGTTTTAGGAATCCTCTTGGGTTGCGCAACAGGACACCTATTCCAAAAAGAGGATTGAGTGTGAAGGTGAACGACACGGTGCCTTTTCGTGATGCCGCGGACTACGACTCCCCATACACAGAAAGTGTGCCAGTAGACATGGCTTTAAAAAGTCTCTTTGTGCTTTCTAGCGTGATCGCTTC
Organism: Maratus speculifer; assembly: GCA_964019185.1. Classification (NCBI taxonomy): domain Eukaryota; kingdom Metazoa; phylum Arthropoda; class Arachnida; order Araneae; family Salticidae; genus Maratus; species Maratus speculifer. Next base: position 7,449,139 of record OZ025297.1, on the reverse strand, counting down.
CTGTGCTTTTTTTTTAATAGTAGCATTTATATTTTATTCTTACATCTGTTGATATAAAATATAGTTGGAAAACTAAAAACTAAATTTCTTAAAAGTACATTACAAAATGCTTTGTTCTATAACTGTATTATAAAATAGTTTATACTACTATATAAAAAAAAAAAAAAAAAAAAAAAAAAAAAATTTTTTTTTTTTTTTTTTTTTTTTTTTTTTTTTTGTAATAGTATTTATATTTTATTTTTACATCTATTGATATGAAATATATTTAGAGAATTAAATATCTTAAATGTATATCAGAATACTTTAATATATCTTATCTCTATTATAACTTGATTATAAAAGTGTATCCTCTTTTAAGGGGTGGTTGCGCAACCTGTCCCCCCAAAGGGATGGAGCGGGAAGGTGAAGGGCAATGGGTCTTTTCGAGAGGCCGCCGCGGACTCCCCATCTACAGGGAGGATGTCAGGATTTTAAAACGTGCCGTCGGGTGGGAAGATGAATGACAAGTTTCGTGGTGTCACTCTCCATGCACTGGCAGTATGCCACGGGGCACTCGATACACGGGATCCGATGCGGGGCGAAAGAATCAAGAGGAGCCCCCCAGTAAAGAGAAGAGAAACAAGAGTTCCTCTCGACAAGGGAGGTGGCTCGTGTGAAAGTCGTCTAGAAGCCCCCCTTCAAACGGGTCTGAAACCATTTTCAGAGAAACAGGTAAATATTTAAAAAAAAAAAAAAAAAAAAAAAAAAAAAATATATATATATATATATATATATATATATATATCCCCTTTTTTTTTTTTTTTTTTTTTTTTTTTTTTTTTTTTTTTTTTTTACTTAAACTTTAATTTCAATTTCAATTTCAACTCCGAGGGCCCCCAAAAGGGAGTGGGGTGCCGCCCGCGTTCGAAACGGGGGTCTCGGCAGAGGAGGAAGGGAAACGAAGCGAAAAGTCGTTGGAAGGGGGTCGATGCCCTCTCCGGTCCCCCCCTGCCTCCCCTTTTACCGCGGAAATGCCAACACGCCTCAGGGGTCAACGACCTGTCTGGGGACGGGATGCGAGGGACCCCTTGAAAGACCGTCTCGAGGGTCATCGGCCTGACCCCCCCTCCCAAGTTTCCGACCCCCACCGCGTGCGGGAGGGCCTTTTGAAAAGGCGAACCCGAAATTTCCGACGGGCCCCTCTCCCCCGGTCGACCCACGAGAGGCACGCCACCCGGTGCAAACGAAAGCTCGGACCGAGGGGAACGTTCCGACCCCTTTCCGTATCCCTGCTGGACACTTTTATTTTCGGGTGTCGTCCGACGCGAAACACAAGTCCAGACACCCTCTCTTGATAAAGGGTAAAGTTGAAGGGACGTTTGAGAGAGGTTCCCATGCAGTGGGGTCAGAATGGAGGACAGATTCACGCCGGACGCAAGATTTAAAAAAAAAAAAAAAAAAAAAAAAAAAAAATTTTTTTTTTTTTTTTTAATCTACATCTTGCGTCCGGTGTGAATCTGACATCCATTCTGACCTCTCTCCACGGGAACCTCTCTCAAACGGCCACTCAACCTTTCCCTTTATAAAGACAAGACGCTGGACTTGTAAAATTTCAGAAGGATGAACAAAGTATTCTATGATGTATATTTAAGATATTTAATTCTCTAAATATATTTCATATCAATAAATGTAAAAAAAAAAAAAAAAAAAAAAAAAAAAAAAAAATTTTTTTTTTTTTTTTTTTTTTTTGTAGTAGTAGTAGTATAATATATTTTATAATCAAGTTATAATAGAGATGAGATATATTAGAGTAAAGTATTGTATGATGTATAATTAAGGTATTTAATATTCTAAATTTATTTCATATCAATAGATGTAAAAATAAAATATAAATACTACTAAAAAAAAAAAAAAAAAAAAAAAAAAAAAAAAAAAAAAATTTTTTTTTTTTTTTTTTTTTTTTTTTTTTTTTTTTGTAGTAGTATAATATATTTTATAATCAAGTTATAATAGAGATAAGATATATTAAAGTATTCTATGATGTATATTTAAGATATTTAATTCTCTAAATATATTTCATATCAATAGATGTAAAAATAAAATATAAATACTACTATTAAAAAAAAAAAAAAAAAAAAAAAAAAAAAAAAAATTTTTTTTTTTTTTTTTTTTTTTTTTTTTTTTTTTTTGTAGTAGTATAATATATTTTATAATCAAGTTATAATAGAGATAAGATATATTAAAGTAGTCTATGATGTATATTTAAGATATTTAATTCTCTAAATATATTTCATATCAATAGATGTAAAAATAAAATATAAATACTACTATTAAAAAAAAAAAAAAAAAAAAAAAAAAAAAAAAAAAAAAAAAATTTTTTTTTTTTTTTTTTTTTTTTTGTAGTAGTAGTAGTATAATTTATTTTATAATCAAGTTATAATAGAGATAAGATATATTAAAGTATTCTATGATGTATATTTAAGATATTTAATTCTCTAAATATATTTCATATCAATAGATGTAAAAATAAAATATAAATACTACTATTAAAAAAAAAAAAAAAAAAAAAAAAAAAAAAAAAATTTTTTTTTTTTTTTTTTTTTTTTTTTTTTTTATTGTAGTAGTAGTATAATTTATTTTATAATCAAGTTATAATAGAGATAAGATATATTAAAGTATTCTATGATGTATATTTAAGATATTTAATTTTCTAAATATATTTCATATCAATAGATGTAAAAATAAAATATAAATACTACTACAAAAAAAAAAAAAAAAAAAAAAAAAAAAAAATTTTTTTTTTTTTTTTTTTTTTTTTTTTTTGTAGTAGTATAATTTATTTTATAATCAAGTTATAATAGAGATGAGATATATTAGAGTAAAGTATTCTATGATGTATAATTAAGGTATTTCATATTCTAAATTTATTTCATATCAATAGATGTAAAAATAAAATACAAGTAGTAGTAGTCTAATATAGTTTTATAACAAGTGAAGCATAGTAGCGATGAGATATATTAGAGCAAAAGATTGTATAATGTCCATTGAAGACGTAGAGTTCTCTCAATCCATTTCCCATCCCTCTCGTGGAAGGCCACCCACCTTTTCTATTCCCCGGGTCCTGTTGAATCCAGAGAGCCCCTCTTGGGTAGGGACCTGTTGAATCAAGAGAGGCAACACCCCTCTTGGGAGCGGGATACTTGTGTCTGGGAATCGGGTAGACATTGAGCGAGCCCCCGCACCTCAGGGAGTAGCATTTAAGTGTTAAAATTGAAATTGAAATTGAAATTAAAATTAAAGTTTAAGTTAAAGTTTAAGTTAAAATTAAAGTTGAAATTGAAATTGAAATTGAAATTAAAATTAAAGTTTAAGTTAAAGTTTAAGTTAAAATTAAAGTTGAAATTGAAATTGAAATTAAAGTTTAAGTAAAAAAAAAAAAAAAAAAAAAAAAAAAAAAAAAAAAAAAAAAGGGGATATATATATATATATATATATATATATATATATATATATATATTTTTTTTTTTTTTTTTTTTTTTTTTAAATACTTACCTGTTTCTCTGAAAATGGTTTCAGACCCGTTTGAAGGGGGGCTTCTAGACGACTTTCACACGAGCCACCTCCCTTGTCGAGAGGACCTCTTGTTTCTCTTCTCTTTACTGGGGGGCTCCTCTTGATTCTTTCGCCCCGCATCGGATCCCGTGTATCGAGTGCCCCGTGGCATACTGCCAGTGCATGGAGAGTGACACCACGAAACTTGTCATTCATCTTCCCACCCGACGGCACGTTTTAAAATCCTGACATCCTCCCTGTAGATGGGGAGTCCGCGGCGGCCTCTCGAAAAGACCCATTGCCCTTCACCTTCCCGCTCCATCCCTTTGGGGGGACAGGTTGCGCAACCACCCCTTAAAAGAGGATACACTTTTATAATCAAGTTATAATAGAGATAAGATATATTAAAGTATTCTGATATACATTTAAGATATTTAATTCTCTAAATATATTTCATATCAATAGATGTAAAAATAAAATATAAATACTATTACAAAAAAAAAAAAAAAAAAAAAAAAAAAAATTTTTTTTTTTTTTTTTTTTTTTTTTTTTTATATAGTAGTATAAACTATTTTATAATACAGTTATAGAACAAAGCATTTTGTAATGTACTTTTAAGAAATTTAGTTTTTAGTTTTCCAACTATATTTTATATCAACAGATGTAAGAATAAAATATAAATGCTACTATTAAAAAAAAAGCACAGGAAGCGATCACGCTAGAAAGCACAAAGAGACTTTTTAAAGCCATGTCTACTGGCACACTTTCTGTGTATGGGGAGTCGTAGTCCGCGGCATCACGAAAAGGCACCGTGTCGTTCACCTTCACACTCAATCCTCTTTTTGGAATAGGTGTCCTGTTGCGCAACCCAAGAGGATTCCTAAAACACCCCATACAAGAGGATACACCTCAACGTTTTCCGTCAATTTGAAAAAAAGTTGTGTGAATCAGAAGGTGTACTTTCGAGATTTCATTCGATTAGGACTGAAAATAAGCAGAGAGTGTCTAAGGGACATGCGATTCAAATATATATATGTTGAAAAAAAAAAAAAAAAAAAAAAAAAAAAAAAATTTTTTTTTTTTTTTTTTTTTTTTTTTTTTTTTAATAATATTGTATTTAAATATATTTTATGATATAAATATTTTATCTTTACATCTGTTGAATAAAAATAATTTACTACATAACTGTATTGAAAAAAAAAAAAAAAAAAAAAAAATTATGATAGAGGGAAAGTATGTAGGGATCCATTCTTTATAGGATAGAATGCATGGGACATGCATTATTTTACACATCCAATGTCTTGTTTTCTTTTTCAATGGCCTCTTCTAACCACAGTCTACATTCTCTTTCGGCGGGGCTCCTTCCGAGCCGGCTGGGACTCAGGGGATGGCAGAGGACCGTCCATACGGCCCTCAGTTCTCGCCAGTGGATGGAGGTGGCACATTCGAAACACGTCAGGGGGAGCTCTTTGTTATCACAACAGCTTTTGACATAATACACGATGCACCCCGCATGATATCCGTGACCACACTCTCTTAGAATTAAACCCAGTCCTCCTTGCGGCACGCTGCAATACACACACAAGAGTCGAGAATGTCTAGCCATCCTGTCAGCGAACGAGTCGAACGGTATCCAAAAAATACAAGTCCATCTTTTCCAATGGCACCCAATTCAATCCATGTCTCGGGAAGTGGCAGTCTTCATAAACTAAACCCGTCTGCCAGAAAGGTCACGGAAAGCAATCTTTTTCCAGTCTCCTCCTGCATCTTCCACAGAATCCAAGTCTGGAAAACGGCCCTGTATATCGGCGGTGGTAAGGTCATCCAGCAGGCAGGCAGGCAAAAACTGGGTGAAACAAGACAGCCGAGTGAACGAGCAAGCGGATGCACGGCCTTTTATACTGCATTTCTACACTCTGCGACCTTGAAAAAAAAAAAAAAAAAAAAAAAAAAAAAAAAATTATTTTTTTTTTTTTTTTTTTTTTTTTTTTTTTTTTGTAGTAGTAGTAGTAGTAGTAGTATCCTATATTTTATAATCAAGTTATAATAAAGATAAGATATATTAGAGTAAAGAAATGTATGATGTATATTTATATTTAATGTTTAAACATATTTCATATGAATAGATGTAAAAATAAAATGTAAATACTATTAAAAAAAAAAAAAAAAAAAAAAAAAAAAAATTTTTTTTTTTTTTTTTTTTTTTTTTTTTTTTTTTTTGTAGTATCCTATATTTTACAATCAAGTTATAATAAAGATAAGATATATTAGAGTAAAGAAATGTATGATGTATATTTATATTTAATGTTTAAACATATTTCATATGAATAGATGTAAAAATAAAATGTAAATGCTATTAAAAAAAAAAAAAAAAAAAAAAAAAAAAAAAAAAAAAAAAAAATTTTTTTTTTTTTTTTTTTTTTTTTTTTTTTTTTTGTAGTATCCTATATTTTACAATCAAGTTATAATAAAGATAAGATATATTAGAGTAAAGAAATGTATGATGTATATTTATATTTAATGTTTAAACATATTTCATATGAATAGATGTAAAAATAAAATGTAAATACTATTAAAAAAAAAAAAAAAAAAAAAAAAAAAAAATTTTTTTTTTTTTTTTTTTTTTTTTTTTTTTTTTTGTAGTAGTAGTATAATATATTTTATAATTAAGTTATAATAGAGATAAGATATAATAGAATAAAAAAAAAAAAAAATAAAAAAAAAAAAAAAAAATTTTTTTTTTTTTTTTTTTTTTTTTTTTTTTTTTTTTGTATTACAATATATTTTATAATTAAGTTTTGAGTAAAGAAATGTATGATGTATATTTATATTTAATGTTTAAACATATTTCATACGAATAAATCCCTTTCGGGACCAACGTTGGTGAGGGGTTGGGCGCAAAAAAAAGAGTTGAAAGGGGAACAGGTTTCCCCTTTCAACTCTTTTTTCTGCGACGGATGAGACACTTTAGACTTGGAGGTGAGATCCTTCCAAATCTTTTGGATCCAGTTCGAGAATCAAAATTTCGTTTCTTTTTTCTCGCAACCAACGAAATTGCTCATCCGTCATTCGATCTTTGTACTGGATCCAGAGAAAGGTGAGGTCCGGGGCCTTGAGTGTGGCCCCGCACACCCGACACTTGAGATACCGGGCATCTCGGACCTGCTCCAGCAGACACGGCGGGTGGACCGCATGCTGGCACCGCGTCAAGCGCGAGCCGTTGTGGACCGGCAGAGAGCAACACATGCAGTTGTTCATCGTGCTCGAGACAGAGAGCTACTGAAGCCTGCGTCAGCGCGCGCGTGGGAATGGGGTGGAAAGAGAGGGAGGTCTTCTTTGGGAAAATCTCACGAACCGTTCTCTGGTTTCACTTGGAAATGTCACTCTTTTTCAGTTCCACCCCTCCAACACTTTGAAAAATGTCGCAGTCTTTCGAAATGCAGATGGGCTCCACACAAGAAAACAGTTTTAACTTGGAAATGTCACAAAAAGTCAATCTTTTTCAGTTGGACCACTCCAACACTTTGAAAAAATTCAGAGTCTATCGAAATGCGGCTGGGCTCCATACAAGAAAACGGTTTTAACTTGGAAATGTCACAAAAAGTCAATCTTTTTCAGTTGGACCACTCCAACACTTTGAAAAATGTCGCAGTCTATCGAAATGCCGCTGGGCTCCATACAAGAAAACGGTTCAAGTTTTAACTTGGAAATGTTACAAAAAGTCAATCTTTTTCAGTTCGATGCCTGTTTCGACCACTCCAACACTTTGAAAAATGTCTTTCGAAATGCGGCTGGACTCTATCAAAGAAAACAGAGTTTTATCGTAGAATGGTCACCGAAAAAATACAAGTCCATCTTTTCCAATGGCACCCAATTCAATCCATGTCTCGGGAAGTGGCAGTCTTCATAAACTAAACCCGTCTGCCCGAAAGCTCACGGAAAGCAACCAGTCTCCTCCTGCATCTTCCACAGAATCCAAGTCTTTGGAAAACGGCCCTGTATATCGGCGGTGGTAAGGTCATCCAGCAGGCAGGCAGGCAAAAACTGGGTGAAACAAGACAGCCGAGTGAACGAGCAAGCGGATGCACGGCCTTTTATACTGCATTTCTACACTCTGCGACCTTGAAAAAAAAAAAAAAAAAAAAAAAAAAAAAAAAAAAATTTTTTTTTTTTTTTTTTTTTATGCATTGTAAGGTATACGAAGCCTATATCCTATTGCACAACCCTCTGCGACCTTGAAAAAAAAAAAAAAAAAAAAAAAAAAAAATTTTTTTTTTTTTTTTTTTTTTTTTTTAAATGCATTGTAAGGTATACGAAGCCTATATCCTATTGCATAACCCTCTGCGACCTTAAAAAAAAAAAAAAAAAAAAAAAAAAAAATTTTTTTTTTTTTTTTTTTTTTTTTTTTTTTTTTCAATGCTTTGTAAGGTATACGAAGCCTACATCCTATTGCACAACCCTCTGCAACCTTGAAAAAAAAAAAAAAAAAAAAAAAAAAAAAAAAAAAAAAATTATTGAGGTCAAACTGGTGTATAAAAGGCCGTGCATTCGCTAGCTCTTTCACTTGGCTTTCGTCTACCTCGATGCTTGTGCCTGCTCTTTGGATTACTCTGCCTGTGGATTACTCTGCCTGTGGATTACTCTGCCCGTGGATTACGCTGCCTGTGGATTTCTGTGCCTGTGGATTTCTGTGCCTGTGGATTTCTGTGCCTGTGGATTTCTGTGCCTGTGGATTTCTGTGCCTGTGGATTTCTGTGCCTGTGGATTTCTGTGCCTGTGGATTTCTGTGCCTGTGGATTTCTGTGCCTGTGGATTTCTGTGCCTGTGGATTTCTGTGCCTGTGGATTTCTGTGAGTATTTTACTTCGTATTATTTTATTTTGGAACTTTGATTTTTTGAGATGGTATTTTAAACAATTTTCTTCTGAAATGAGGGAATAAGAGTTTGAAAATTTTGCTGCGTTCTGTTATCCAACACTTTGAAAATTTAAACTTGAATATAAAAAGATTTTTTTTATTTTGTGACTTTGTTAAAAAGTTTGATTTTTTGAGATAGTATTTTAACCAATTTTCTTCTGAAATGAAAGTATAAGAGTTGGAAAATTTTGCTGAGTTCTGTTATCCAACACTTTGAAAATTTTAACTTGAATATAAAAAGATTGTTTTTATTTTGTGACTTTGTTAAAAAGTTTGATTTTTTGAGATGGTATTTTAAACAATTTTCTTCTGAAATGAGAGCATAAGAGTTTGAAAATTTTGTTGCGTTCTGTTATCCAACACTTTGAAAATTTAAACTTGAATATAAAAAGATTGTTTTTATTTTGCGACTTTGTTAAAAAGTTTGATTTTTTGAGATGGTTTCTTCTGAAATGAGAGCATAAGAGTTTGAAAATTTTGCTGCGTCCAACACTTTGAAAATTTAAACTTGAATATAAAAAGATTGTTTTTATTTTGTGATTTTGTTAAAAAGTTTGATTTTTTGAGACGGTATTTTAAACAATTTTCTTCTGAAATGAGAGCATAAGAGTTTGAAAATGTCGTTATGTTCTGTTAAAGAGAATGTATCCAATACTTTGAAAATTTAAGTTTTTAATCCATTTTCTTCTAAAGTGTATTTCATTAGAGGATAAGAGTTTGAAAATTTGGCTATGCGAGAATGTATCCAACACTTTGAAAATTTAAGTTTTTAATGTGTTACTTTGTTAAAAAGATTCATTCTTTAAAAGTTTCGCTATGTTCTGTTAAAAAGAATGTATCCAACACCTTAAAAAATTATTGAGGTCACAAAAAAAAAAAAAAAAAAAAAAAAAAAAAATTATTGAGGTCACAAAAAAAAAAAAAAAAAAAAAAAAAAAAAAAAAAATTAATTGGGTCAAACGGGTGTATAAAAGGCCGTGAATTCACTAGCTCGTTCACTTGGCTTTCGTCTTTCTCGATGCTTGTGCCTTTGGATTATTCTGCCTGTGAGTGTTTTATTTTGTATTATTATGCGATAAAAGTTACTTTGTTAAAAAGATTGATTTTTTGAGAGGGTGTTTTGAAACCATTCTGAAATGTATTGAGTTTGTGAATAAGAGTTTAAAAATTTCGCCCGGTTAAAGAGAATGTATCCAACACTTTGAAAAGTTAAACTTGAATATAAAAAGATTGTTTTTATATTTTGACTTTGTTAAAAAGATTGATTTTTTGAGAGGGTGTTTTAAAACCATTCTGAAATGGTTCGAGTTTGTGAATAAGAGTTTGAAAATTTCGCCGTCTTCTGTTAAAGAGAATGTATCCAACACTTTGAAAATTTAAGTTTTTAATCCATTTTCTTCTAAAATGTATTTCATGAGAGGATAAGAGTTTGAAAATTTAGCTATGCGACCATGTTGACAATTGAAACTTGAATATAAAAAGATTGTTTTTATTTTGCGACTTTGTTAAAAAAGTTTCTGTTAAAGAGAATAAGTCCATTTTCTTCTAAAGTGTATTTCATAAGAGTTTGAAAATTTTGCCATGTTCTTTGAAATGGAAACTTGACTGTCTTTTTTAAAAAGATTCATTTTCTGAGACAACCCTTTTCTTTTTGCTCCACTCATGTCCTTTTTCTTCTTCTTTTCAGATGGCGACGTTTCTGTGGCACCTCTTCTAGACAGAAGGGGAGAGACAGGGGGCTGCTCAGATCCTACCCTCCCCCGCTGGGCGAGGAGGCGGATACAGATACTACACCCCGAACTCGCCGGATGGCCGCATACCGGGGACATGGGGTCACTCCAATCCTCCTCTCCGATCCTCTGCTGTGGGTCAGTTGCAAGCATGGACCGCGATACTCGCTGTCGGTTAGTATAGGCAGGGGGTTCGCATGCACGGCCCTAAGATTCCTGGCCCTCAGTAAGGTCGGATGGAAGAGAGAGTGCGGAGGACCGCCGCTCCCATGCAGTATGTAGGGGCCGCTCGCAGGATTCTCCTCGAGGGCTACCGTGGCCCCGGTAGCCACTTCTTTTCCCAGTGCGGCGCCAGGGTCAGAGTGATGGGAGCCACCCTGCTCCCCCTTCTCCAGCAGGGATCGTCTGTACTTCAGCCGCCGCTCTTCTCCAGTAGTGAACCCTTCAAACCTTCCAATCCCTTCCGGGTGTTTAAAGGAGCTCGACAAGGTGTCCGAAGGGCTACTGTTGGCCGGTTGTCTCTTGGCGGGGTCTAGAGGTTCCTCCGAAAACGGCGCCCCTTGCAGGGCGACCCGGTACGTGCATGGGGAGTTCGGGATTCGAATTCCTGGTACAAAGAGATTACCTGACCGTGTCTCGCACCGTAAGGGAACGAACCTCGTCAATTGACGCTCTGTGCCGGCATGGCCATTGCTTGAGCCTGTAGGTCTGGGGCCTCGATGAGAGGCAACCGGCTGGAAGGCGCCTGGGGCACCCCGTGTGCCGTGGGCGCGCAGTAGAAGAAGTCTCTCAGGACCGGAGGCCTCTGTGCACTGCGGTCCAGGTGCCTCCGGGGTTGGGAGATGCCACGGTGGGAAAGGGTGGTCACAACGCGATGGAGGGAGCGCCTGTGTTGCCCACCCCCTCACGGGGGCGCAAGGCCTTTTAGGTACGCGTAGAACCACCGTGGTAAAGAGTCGCTTGACCCGAATTCGGATATCTGAGGGTCGAATTCGGTCCTCGGGGGATGAAAGCTCTGGCGGCACTCTGGAAGACTGGAAGGTGGACAAGGGGGAAGCGAACAGGAAGCGTGGTCTAGCGAAGGAGATTCCGACAAGAAAGAAGGAACGGTTTGTCTAGGGGGCGTGAGACAGAAATGTCCAAGGTGGTACTCTTTTTTATAATTATTATTATTATTATTATTATGATGATGATGATGACCGGTTTGAGCCGCTTCGGCGGCTTGCCGGCCAATTTCCCTGGCTTACAAAGGTGGGTGGTTTTCTTTTTTCACACAGAGAGATGGATGCATGAGAGGTGGCCACAGGTTTGGTTTTAAAAAGGTGGTCATGGTGTATAAAGTGTTTTAAAAAGGTAAAAAGTGTATGAAAAGGTCATGTTTTAAAAAGGTTATGTTTTATAAAGGTTTTGTTTTATAAAGTGGTGGGGAAAGGTAATGGTGTATAAAGTGTTTTAAAAAGGTAAAAAGTGTATGAAAAGGTTATGCTTTAAAAAGGTTTTGTTTTATAAAGTGTTTTAAAAAGTGTTTGATAGAACATCCTTATAATATAATAAGGGTGTTTTAAAAAGTGAAAAAATCCTGTGGGGAAGTTTGTTTTGAAGAAGGTCAAGTTTTATAAAGGTTTTGTTTTATAAAGTGTTTTAAAAAGTGTTTGATAGAACATCCTTATAAGGGTGTTTTAAAAAGTGAAAAAATCCTGTGGGGAAGTTTGTTTTGAAGAAGGTCATGTTTTTAAAGTCAAGTTTTCATAGAAAATGTAAAAATGAAAGGTTACTATGAAAGGTACGTTTTTTCATTTTTTAAGAAATTGGTATTTGATAAATGTATTTGATAAATGTATTTGATAAATGTATTTGATAAATGTATTTGATAAATATTTGATAAATACTTGATAAATTTTTGATAAATACTTGATAAATTTTTGATAAATTTTTGATAAATACTTGATAAATTTTTGATAAATACTTGATAAATTTTTGATAAATACTTGATAAATTTTTGATAAATACTTGATAAATACTTGATAAATTTTTGATAAATACTTGATAAATTTTTGATAAATACTTGATAAATATTTGATAAATTTTTGATAAATACTTGATAAATACTTGATAAATTTTTGATAAATACTTGATAAATTTTTGATAAATACTTGATAAATATTTGATATTTTTGATAAATACTTGATATTTTTGATAAATGCTTGATAAATATTTGATATTTTTGATATTATTGCATCGATAATTCGTCGATTTTACAATGAACAAGAAAACGCGTATTCTTTTTCAGGGCGTTTTCCTTTACAGGAAACAAGACTCAAGTACCAAGTTTTCACGTGTCTTTGCGTTTTTCTTTACAAGACGCGCTTCGATCTTACAAGGCGTTTTCTTTTACAGGGCGTTTTCTTTTACAGGAAACAAGACTCAAGTACCAAGTTTCGCGTTTTTCTTTACAAGATGCGCTTCGATCTTACAAGGCGTTTTCTTTTACAGGAAACAAGACTCAAGTACCAAGTTTCGCGTGTCTTTGCGTTTTCTTTTACAGGGCGTTTTCTTTTACAGGAAACAAGACTCAAGTACCAAGTTTCGCGTGTCTTCGCGTTTTCTTTTACAGGGCGTTTTCTTTTACAGGAAACAAGACTCAAGTACCAAGTTTCGCGTGTCTTCGCGTTTTCTTTTACAGGGCGTTTTCTTTTACAGGAAACCAGTTTCACCCGAGACGGAGTCGGGTAGACGGTCAGACCGTCGGCCTAGCCTTCGAAGGTTTTCTGTGGTTTCCCTTCGAACTCGAAGGGAGCTTCCGGCAAAAACGGAAACTCTCCTCGAGCGTGAATGCGGGTTAGGTTCCCTTTCAAAGTCCCACCACAGATGGGCTTTAGCACACATTGGATACACAAATAAAATTGTACACAAACAACACAAACATTTTTTTTTTTTTTTTTTTTTTTTTTTTTTACCCCAATTTGAACCCATTTTTACAGACACTCGACTCCAATCCAGACACATTTCCACAAATACAAATTTACAAATAAGATTTCATCCAACCATGGAATCTTGTTATAATATTTCACATTTCCACAAATACAAATTTAGAAATAAAATTTCATTCAACCATGGAATCTTGTTATATTTCACATTTCTACAAATACAAATTTAGAAATAAAGTTTCATCCAACCATGGAATCTTGTTATAATATTTCACATTTCCACAAACACAAACAACACAAACAACAAACAACATAAACAACACAAACAACAAACAACATAAACAACACAAACAACACAAACAACAAACAACAAACAACATAAGCAACGCAAACAACATAAACAACGCAAACAACGCAAACAACACAAACAACACAAACAACACAAACAACACAAACAACACAAACAACATAAACAACACAAACAACACAAACAACACAAACAACACAAACAACACAAACAACACAAACAACACAAACAACATAAACAACACAAACAACACAAACAACATAAACAACACAAACAACACAAACAACACAAACAACACAAACAACACAAACAACACAAACAACACAAACAACGCAAACAACACAAACAACACAAACAACATAAACAACGCAAACAACGCAAACAACATAAACAACGCAAACAACACAAACAACACAAACAACGCAAACAACGCAAACAACACAAACATTTTTTTTTTTTTTTTTTTTTTTTTTTTTTTTTTTTTCAGACTCATTTCCACAAATACAACTTCAAAAATAAGATTTCATCCAACCATGGAGGATGGAATCTTGTTATAAAATTTGTGAATTTCTTTTTATACTCTCCAACCCACACACATTTTGACAAGAAACACTCTCCAACCCACACACATTTTGACAAGAAACACTCTCCCACCCACTCACATTTTGACAAGAAACACTCTCCCACCCACACACATTTTGACAAGAAACACTCTCCCACCCACACACATTTTGACAAGAAACACTCTCCCACCCACACACGTTTCCACAAGAAACACTCTCCAAACCACACACGTTTCCACAAGAAACACTCTCCAAACCACACACGTTTCCACAAGAAACACTCTCCAAACCACTCTCCAAACCACACACGTTTCCACAAGAAACACTCTCCCACCCACACACGTTTCCACAAGAAACACTCTCCAAACCACTCTCCAAACCACACACGTTTCCACAAGAAACACTCTCCCACCCACACACGTTTCCACAAGAAACAATCTCCCACCCACACACGTTTCCACAAGAAACAATCTTCCACCCACACACGTTTCCACAAGAAACACACTCCAAACCACACACCTTTTCACAAGAAACACTCTCCCACCCACACACATTTCCACAAGAAACACTCTCCAACACAACACATTTCCAAAAACAAAAATAGAAATAAGATTCCATGAATGAGCCGCCAATTTTTTTTTTTTTTTTTTTTTTTTTTTTTTTTTTTTTGAGATAAGTCATAATTTTTTTTTTTTTTTTTTTTTTTTTTTTTTTTTTTTTTGAGATGAGTCATAATTTTTTTTTTTTTTTTTTTTTTTTTTTGAGATGAGTCATAATTTTTTTTTTTTTTTTTTTTTTTTTTTTAGGTGAGTCATTAAAAAATATTATGACTCATCTCAAAAAAAAAAAAAAAAAAAAAAAAAAAAATTATGACTCATCTCAAAAAAAAAAAAAAATTTTTTTTTTTTTTTTTTTTTTTTTTTTTTTTTTATGACTCATCTGATTCAATGACTCATCTAATAATTATCTTTAAGTATCTATACTCATCTTTGAATATCTACATAAAAAAAAGACTCCAGATTTCGTTTTCCAGGGTTGGATGAAAACTTATTTCGCTGTCGCCCCGTTTTTCGTTTTCCAACCTAGTCACACGCTTTCTACAAAGAGCCTCCATGTTCGCTCTCGTGACACGGAGGCCCGCCACGATGCGACCTACGGCACGCCACACACTAGCGAGACATGCGTCAAAAATCGTGCAACATGTCGCAGTCAAACCGGTTTTTCCTTTGTTATCAGGGTGAAATTGTCGCATGTCTCATGTTTTTTCGCTCAATGTTTCACAGGTGTGTGGCCTCCCTAAGGGTTTTTTTCCGTCCCACCCTTCTGTGGCCCGAGACGTGGAGCGTGCGACTCGAATCGCACAGAAAAAAACCGGTGCGACGATTTTGGACGCATGTCTCCCGAGGGACCGGACCCAGGCGTCTAGCTTGGGAGCCAGGCGTCTGTTTTAAAGCAACACCTTGGGAGCATGGCGTCTGGTTTAAACCAACACCTTGGGAGCCAGGCGTCTGGTTTAAACCAACACCTTGGGAGTCTCCAACTCAGGCGTCTTTTTTAACCCTTTCAGGGGCGGTGTTTGCAGTGTGCAAACACATATTACTGTTCCAATTTCGAACTGGCACCAGTATAATTTTAGTACAATTTGGATTTTATAATATTCGTGAAAAACAGCTCTTGATTATTTTCAAATAAATCTGTTCTTAAATTGTGGTGTGAATCAATTATTTGAACATTTTCGGAGCAGAAATACCTTGCCCCTGAAAGGGTTAAACAAACACATTGCGAGCCAGGCGTCTGTTGACAGTACGCCTTGGGAGTCTCCAACTCAGGCGTCTTTTTTAAACAAACACATTGCGAGCCTGGCGTCTGTTGACAGTACGCCTTGGGAGTCTCCAACTCAGGCGTCTTTTTTAAACCAACACATTGCGAGCCAGGCGTCTGTTGACAGTACGCCTTGGGAGTCTCCAACTCAGGCGTCTTTTTTAAACCAACACATTGCGAGCCAGGCGTCTGTTGACAGTACGCCTTGGGAGTCTCCAACTCAGGCGTCTTTTTTAAACCAACACATTGCGAGCCTGGCGTCTGTTGACAGTACGCCTTCGGAGTCTCCAACTCAGGCGTCTTTTTTAAACAAACACATTGGGAGCCAGGCGTCTGTTGACAGTACGCCTTCGGAGTCTCCAACTCAGGCGTCTTTTTTAAACAAACACATTGGGAGCCAGGCGTCTGTTGACAGTACGCCTTTTTTTACACAACACCTAGTCAGGCAGATGTTTTTTGAAACACAGTGTTTGTACGCCTTTTTTACACAACCCCTTGGGAGCCAAGCGTCTTTTGAAACCATACTCTCGACCACCACCACCCCCCTCGTGCAAAGGTTTCGTTCCGCAACGGGGCCACTCCACTCTTTGAGGCGAGCCGCGTCTGGTTCGGAATCGCCGAGGGTCCGGTGCTCGAAACATTGTGCAGTCGACTGTATGTATGTTATGTATGTACAGTCGTTTATGTATTTTTCTAGATTCTATATTTTATAATATATGTATTATATGTTGTATGTTTTACCTTTATCATTGTGTATCTAAAGCATTAATGATTTATTTTCTGTTTCATTTTATATAGAATTCTGAAATCCATAACTTAAATTCTTAAAATAATTGAACGTTCTTTTATAATAAAAAAAAACGTTTTACATTGAGTCATTTGAAGTGCAAATTTAACATTTTAAACATTTTTTCTAAAATATTGATATTAATGCCTCAGTGAAATTAAATCTTGTATTAATCTTTCTCTTTAGTAGAAAATAGAAAAAAAATATTCAAATGCATAAAAAACGGCCTTTAAGACACGCTTTAACTTTATTCATTTTTTAAAAAATCTATACAGTTCTTCAATAGATAATAAATTATTTTCCTGTTGAATTTTCTATTTTCCTTCGCGAACGGAAATCCTGTCATTTTTTTTAAAGATACGATGAAAAGAATCTGCAATATCTTTCAACCCTAAATTGTGAGATTTTTTTTTTATGTTTGATAAAATTTAGTACGATAGAACTCAATCCTACTGGAAAGTTTTATAATTTCTTCCGGAGTTTTGAAAATTTCATAAAGCATTTTGTGTATGAAATCTACATAAAAATCAAAACGGAATTTATGATAGGAATTTGAAAAATAAATTTTAAGCATTTCATCATTTATTAAAGGTTAACGGAACAGATTTTTTTTATTATTTGAATGGAATTTTATGTATGAATATAAATATACAAGGCGGCGGCAACGCAAACAATCATCTCATTAATTTTACGGATGAAAATCAAGAATTCGTTAGGTTTCGATTCGCATATTAAAACGCAATCGGTTTACCAAGTCCTGTATTGGTGGAAAATGCATAAAAACACGTTTTTTTCGGTTGCTTCGTAAGTTTACCATTGTGCTTTCCTGCACCCGAAAGTATAAAAACATGGAGGAATGGGAGCATTAAAATATAATGGTAAACCTACACTGTAAAAAAAAAGTGTCGATCTACTAAAAAAACGTTAGTGATCCTTGTAATTACTAAAAAATTTTTAGTAATCTTAGTCGGTTACAAGAAAATCTGTAAGAATTACTATAAAAAAGTTAGCAACGAATAAAGTTAATAATTTTATATTTTTAATAGCTATTACTAAAACTCAGTTGGTGTGGCCTTGATAGCATAGTGTTTATAGTAACGGACTCCAGGCTAAAAGGCCCCGGGTTCGATACTGGCCACTGTCAAATACGCCCCGAATGTATGCAGTGTAAGTACTCGTTAATAAAAGGATTATGAATATCCTGATGGAGCAGTAGCAATGTTTGGTGCTGCCATCTATGGCGGTTTTGCCGAAAATCTTCCGCTGCAGAAGTCTGGATGCAGCTCGAAGGAAGCTCCTGCCCTTCGAGCCCACGTAATGGTTATTAAAAATAATTTTGGAGCTATTAGTAAAATTTGCTTGGTGGCTTATACTAAAAATTTTTAAGTTAGTTATACAAAAAGTTCTTTTGTTCAGTTTACAAAAGGAATGCTTGTTTTGATGCAAAAAAAAGTTTGTAATGGTTACTAAAAAATTCTGTGGAATACAAATTTTCTAAAAAATTTTTAGTAACCTCTTGAATTTTTTTTACAGTGTACGAGTAAACCTCTAAAATCTGGTTTTTAGGTGTTTTCCATCAAAATATGACTTGTCAGACCGATTGTGTTTTAATATGCTAATCTAGATTTAAATAATTCCAGATATTCTTCCGTAAACTCGACGAGGTGATTGCATGTGCCGTCAGCTTCCCGTCTATGATCGCATATTGATTTTTTTCACTGTAAAAAAGGCAGATGTTTCTTAATTTACGATATTATACTATAATAACGAACAAAAATTTATAATAACTGCTTCCGAGTCACTTAAGATGCCGAAAAGTGTTCATTTTATATTTAGAAATCTCAAAAAAAAATTACTGTCAAATATTTAAAAAAAGATTTAAGAAAATTGTATTAGTTGCCCGTCTTTTTTTTAAACGTTTCCTTCTAGCTGTTGCAATGCATTTATTAGTTCTTTC